>CAJVQA010005955.1:0-15468 GCA_910591915.1 Cetraspora pellucida
TATGTATTTAGTTTCAAGAATCTTAATAAAGTACTAGCGTAACTGCTTAAGGTTAAAAAAAAAAAAATAAAATAAAATAAAATCAAAAGAAGAGAATAGTAATTCTAGTATAGCAGTTGGATTGTTATTTTTTAAATAGCAGGTCTAAGGTTCAAATCCTACTTATAACAAAATTTGAAAATTATATCTGCTTTATAGTATCTGTCTTTTGTCAATTAGTTGGCCTCATGCAGCTGTAACCCAGATATACCAAGTCAGGTTTTACTGACATTGGAAGCTCAGGACATTTATATAAAGTGTAACATTACATATACATAGAGAAATGTATAACTGGTGTTGCATAAGACCTCAGTGCAAACCTATGATAAAACTACCAAATATAAAAGACTAAGGAACCAAGTTGACAGAAACTTACTTGAAAATTCCTAAGTAAAGAGGTAGCATAAATTTTTGACAGTATTATCAGACTGGTTAAAGCTTATAAAACATCTTTATAAGAACCAAAGATTAAAACCAAACATCAAATATGTGTAGAGGAGCATATAACCAACTAGGCTGCCAAATTTGTCAAAGAAAAAGGATCCAAAAGTATATCATACTGAGCCATCTGAATTGGTAATCTAAAATAAAACTGTCAGTTTTGAGTTGTAGCTAGTAGGAAATAATGAAGAAAATGCCAGAAAGATAGATACTAAAGTTCTAGTAAAGTTTACAAAGGTAAAAATAGTGTAACATAATAGTTAAACAGATAACTCCTATAACTGCAAGTGTTGGATAACTATATATGTGAGACATAAAGGCTCTAGTAAGTTTTCTGTTAAGAATAAAGTAGTCCTAAGTGTAATGACCAGCATCAGAAACTTGGATGGGTGTAGCCTTAAGATGTTCTCATAATACAAAGAGAATTGCATATACAAAGGTTTTAAACAGGCAAGACCTTTAGTTGGCTTGCATAAATTTAATTCTGTTACTGTTCTTTCTTTTTCTGTTGCAAGTATAGCAACTAGTGTAAAACTTATATAGCAATGTATAAGCGGACTACTTAAATTAGACACCAAAAGTGACATATGACTAGTTGTAATCTCTATTGTAAGCTGAGCCCCTAGTGGCATGCTGTGTTCTAATATACTTAAATAAAAATGTTGCATCTTTAAGACAATGACTTTAACTATAAAAAAAATAAATAAAATAAAGTCAAAAGACCAAAAAAATTATCTTAATATCAATAATAATAATAATAAATAAAATAAAATTAATACTTAATATATTTTTAAAGAATATAAATATAAAATATAAGTATAAAAGTTTATTATATATATATAAATATAAATAAAATTTTTAAATTTAGGTTTAGTTTGCAGATAACTTGTCTAAGCTTCTAATCTTGATATCTAGTAAATATAAAATTTAAATATAAACTTTTAAGGGGTGTAGCAACTTAGTAAAGTGGATAAGTTGTCAGCCCTTCAAGTAGTAGGTTGTGAGTTTAAAACTCACTGATAGTGAAAATTTGAATAATCATCTTGTAATACATAGACAGTATTACAGCGATGGCTTTTTGTCAATTAGTTAAGATAGGATATCTGTAACTATGGTTACACCAGTATGACTGGCAGATTACAGGATATCTGTATAACCTTGGTTACACAGAGGAATGCAAACTAATACCAGGCAGTGCAAACCTAAAATAAGTTCTTGTGGCTATGTAAATTTGTAGAACTGAGAAACTGAAGCCTACTTGGAAAAACCAGAGTAGAGAGATAACACAGATCTTTGACAGTACTACTGTAAAGGCTAGACCTAGAAAACAGATACCAATGTGAAGGAGCTAGATAGGCAAGAACCTCAGGTGAGGGGTATCACCAACCAGGCCACTAAAACTGAACCAAAGAAAAAAGATATTAGATTAGCTTAATATACCAAGAACAGGTCATAGTTCTACTAGGCTATCTGAATTGGAAGTCTGGAGTCAAAGCAAGGGTATACTATAAGTACTAGGGATATGCTGTGAAGTAGGTGCTAAGGTTTGGGTAAACTCTACAAGGGCTAGCCTTGTTAATATTCTGTAGAATGGGTAGGTAGTTAACAAGAGGATACCCCAGAACCTTACAGTCAGATGATGTATTCTGAAATGTTTAACAGCTTGACAGACATACAAAAGGGAAAGCTAAATATTGGGTTAGATAGCACTTAGTTGTACAGAAATCAGGTGTTACTTGTCTAAGTGTAGTATAAAAATCAGAGTGTTTAAATAGGTACTCTTCTAGTAGGTTACAGGCATGGCAGCTAGTGTAGAACCCTTGAGCAGACTACTTAAATAGGTAACCAAAAGTTATGCATGTGGCTAGTTGCATACTTATCTTGTACAAGTCATATGTAATGCATTAACCAAAAACATAAATAAAGGCAGTAGCTACCGATAACATCAGCTTTAATAAAAAAATAAAAAATAAAAAAAAAAATATAAACTTTTTCTATATATTTATTTGTAAAAATTTAACTAAGTTTTAATAAAGATAGAGACATAGTTTTATCTTAATATTTAAAAAAAAATTTAAATTCTAAAAAAAATTATAGTTACTAATTATATATATATAAGTATTATTAATTTTTTTTTAAAATTAAGATAAAGTTTTGTTTATATCTTTATTAATTTGTTAAAGATGTCTTTAGAAACTTCTTTAAATATAAATTACAAAATTTATTCTAATTACAAATTTATTACAAAAGTAAAACTTAGACTATAAAAAAATACTAATTATTATTTATCTAATTTATTTACAATCTAAGCCTACTAAAATGTAAAACATATCTAAATTTAATAGTATAAAATCTTGTTTATAAAATAACTATATAGTATTTAATGATTAAATTATATATTAATTTTATATAAAGCATAATCAAATAATGAATAAGTATTTAAATCAGTATGTTTTAAGCTTAATAGTTTATTTTTTTTTCCTTTGAAGCAGCAATTTTGCCTGTATGTTTTTTATTAAGTAATATATATGATTATATTATTATATACAAAGTTTATCAATAAGACTACAATTAGCCATATGTATAACTTTAGTTATTGTCTATTTAAAGGCACCACTTGCAGATTATCTACTAATTGCCATACCTGAAACTCACCTGTAGGTTTCCTATTTAAAGTCTCTGATTTTCAACACTATTGCATATATATGCAACCTTTACATTACCATTGTATTGACATATCAGGTTAGGAATATCTGGTTACTATTTATATCAAGGTACCACCTATTGAATGCTACCAAGTATTCATAGCCCTCAATTCACCCTTGACGCAAGCTTACTAAGCTGGTACCAAGATTACCACTTAGATTTGACTTAGTGTAACTTATATCTACTAAACCGGTTTTAATGCCAGAAGTGTTCAAATTTCAGTAAGTCCATTCCTTTTTCATAGTTTCTTTTTATATTCATCATATCACCCGCTAGTGTGCCTTCTCTCCATTTCTGATATGAACACCGCTTCTCTCGCATCGAGCACCACCTCTTCATATTGGTAAGCTTCTTTCTGAGAACTTTCTTATACACTGATTTTCTATTTACATAGACTTAGCCACAGGGCTTTACATACATTCATATGTTTCTGTAGATTACAGAGTTTTGCCTCCAGCTGAAATTGAACTGTTGACCTTGTCTGTGAAGAAAGAGGTGCCTAGACCACTAGGCTACAGGACTCCATTCTAAGCTTAATAGTTTATATAAATTGCAAGTTGTATTGTATAGTTAATATCTGTTAATATAGTATATATTATTAGTTTTGTATATTGTAGAATATTATTTTTTTTTTATTATATTAGTTTTATACAATATAGTTTTTATATTTATTTATAAACTTTTTAAAACAACTTATATAAAAGTTTAATAATAATATTTTTGTTTTTAATTAGCACTATTACTTAATAAAGAACTTGAATTTTTCTGAGTCATAGCATTATAATATGTTAGTTTTTATAATATATTTACATGAATCTTATATAATTGTTCTTTATAGTTTTAAAGTTAAATTTATTTATAAAATTGTTATATTTAAAATAAGTTATATAAAAATAGTAATTATAGTATAGTAGTCAAAAAATATTCAACTCTTTCTAATAATCACTTGTACTGAATTTTACACCAACAAAAACAGACAACTTATTAAAGAAAGTAGAAAAAGCTACTATATAAATAACAGTTTTTATAAAGGTCAAAGTGGTTCTACTACACTGGACTTTTTCATATATTTAGCAAGCAAACTAAAAGTATATATATACAAGATAACTGGCAAGAGGCACTCTTGTATAACAAATTTTAGTAGAAGTCTCAGCTTCTGTTAATGAAGTTAAAATAGTAGGCCTTATAGGAGAACAATAAGCAAGTTTTTAACATATTCACTAGAAATTCAAAGATACCTGCTAACTGAACACTATTACTATATTCCTCATTTGGTTTTTGACAAAAGTTTTTACAAGAAATAGGAATTTAGCATATCCCCTATGAAAGATCTACAGAAATTGTTCATTTTGGAAATAGGAAAATTATCTCTTTTCTGAAATTAGAAGTAGTTTTAATCAGAGTGAAAGAGTTAGCTGTAGAACTGATAGAAAAGAAATTAAACACTGATATCTCTATTATCAAATAATATTTACATATAGTATAGACCTATTTCTAGAATAGAAATTAGAAGTAGCAGTACTATATAATTTTTACAATTTGCTCTGGCTAGAGCTTTGATCCTCTTTTTGTTTTTTCTTTTTTTTACTATTATATGTTTGTTTTGTTGTTTTGTTTTAATTTGGATTTTGTTTGTTTACTTTTAGTTTTTTTAATCATGTTTTTATTTGTATTCAATTTTATAACATCTCTTTTTTTTCAGCTCTTTAAGAAGAAGAAAGAATTTAAAAAAAGAATTGAAGACAGTTAATATTTGTTCTGAAAGAGAGAAATCCTTTCTAATATGGCTTTAAGTAACCAGATAAGCAGTCTACCTCTAACTGGAGTAGTGCAGCAGGTCACACTTAGGTACCAATAAGGTGGCCAGATGATGCTAGACTTAGTTATTGGAAAAATTCTATATAGTTATTGTATATAGTTACAAGAATCTTAATAAAGTACTAGTGTAGCTACTTAAAAGCAAAAAAAAAAAAAAATTATAATATAGTAGTTGAATTGTTATTCTTTAAGTAATAGGTCTAGTGTTCAAATTCTATCTATAATAAAATTTGAACATTATATCTATATTATAATATACTATCTCTTGACAATTGGTTAAATTAACATATTTGTAACCTTAAGTTGCATTATCTTAAATGAAAGCTTAGAGCATCTATACAAAGTATAACATTATATATATATATATAAATATTAAAAACTAGTATTAAATAAAACTTTAGTGCAGGATGTGGTGACCTAGTGAAGTAGTCAGGTTGTTAACCCCCCAAGTGGTAGGTTGGATGTTCAAATCCCATTAATGATGAAAATTTAAATAATCACCTATGTAATATTCATATTACAGCAACTATTACTAACAATTGAATTAGGATATCTGTAATGACAGTCGCACCAGCATGACTGGCAGGTCATGAGGCATCTGTGTAAGTATAGCATTATACAGAGGAATGCAAACTGACAAATCAGGTAGTGCAAACACTAGATAAGTCTTTGTGGCCTTGTAAATTCATTGAAATTAGATAACAAGAAGTCCATTTGAAAAGACCTGAGTAGTGAGGTAGCTGGATCTTCGATGGCCCTACTGTAAAGGCTAGCTCAGGAAAACAGATACCAAGGTTATAGTACCCAGTCATAGTAGCTGGACAGACAAAAACCTCTAAGTTGAGTGGCTCAAAGGTACTATCAACCAGGCTACTAGAACAAACTGAAGAAAAATGATATTGGGCTAACCTGATATACTAATAAACTGCTTGTAGTCCTATATGGGCTATCTGAATTGGGAGTTTGGTAAAAAGGCTGGACAAAAGGTAGGAGTATACTAAAGTACTAGGGTTATGCTATGAAGTAGATGCTAGGATCTAAGTGAACTCTACAAGGGCATAGCAGTTTAATGGTTAGCCCTGACTGCAAGTGTTAGTTCTGACATAGCGATATCTAGGTTAGCTGTAAAAATGGGTACAGAAGGCTTTGGGGGGTTTACCTTAAAGATAAATTAGTCCTAAGGTTGAGGATGATAATCTAATACATCTGAGATGACCAGTGATGTTAATACAGGTTACAGGTTTAAAGGGTTTAAAGTAGAACACTCAAGCAGAAGTGTTAGATACAGCAATTAGTGGGGAACCTTCAGGCAAACTCCTTAAATAAGTAATATAGAAAAGTTACACATGTAGCCAATTGTACATTCTCCTGTAGTGGTTCATTGAATCACAATACCGATAAGTGATTAATAAAAGTCAAAAGACCAAAGAGGTCACTTTAATACCAAAAAAAAAAATTTAATATAATTTATAAAATATATTCATAAGATTTTTTTCTGAAAATTTTAAGTTATTTTATTAAAAACTCATGAAAATATCCTATTTTTTTTATTTTAAAACATACAAATAAATTTTCTTCTTTAATGTTTAAAAAATTGTTTTTATTAATTTAAAAATTACATTTGAATTATATATATTATATAATAATAATTAAGTTGGTGCAGATGACATTCAAGAATTCATATATAAAATTTCAAATTAAACAGACCAATATTCATTAAATGGTTTCAATTTTTGATAAAGCTTTATTTGTATATCTTTGCAAATTCTCTTTTCAAGATTTATGATGATTGAAATCAGCTTATCCTTGAAAATTTATTAATTAAACAATAAATATCATTATAAAACTATATGTTTTTTCATTAAATGAACAACTTTAATTAATAGCTCAAAAATAATTTCTTAATAAATTTCTTTAAAGAATGTGACAACCTAGTAAAGTGATTAAGTTGTCAACCCTCCAAGTGGTAGGTTGAGTGTTCAAATCCTATCGATGATGAAAATTTGAATAATTACCCATGTAATATTCATATTATAGCAACTGTTACTAATGATTAGGTTAGGATACCTGTAATGGCAGTCACACCAGCATAACTGGCAGGTCATAAAGCATCTGTGTAAGTATGATATTATACAGAGAAATGCAAACTGACAAATCAGACAGTGCAAACACTAGATAAGTCCTTGTAGCTATGTAAATCTATTGAAATTGAGTAACAAGAAGTCCATTTAGGAAGACCCGAGTAGAGAGGTAGCTGGATCTTTGATGGCTCTACTGTAAAGGCTAGTTCAGAAAAACAGATACCAAGATTGTAATACCCAGTTGTAATAGCTAAATGGGCAAGAACCTCTGGGTTGAAAGTCTTAGGAGTATCACCAACTAGGCCATCAGAATGAATCAAAAGAAAAGGATATTAGGCCAATCTGATATACCAATAGATTGATCGTAGTCCTATATAGGCTATCTGGATTGGGAGTTTGATAAAAAAGCAGATGAAAAGGCAGAGGTATACTAAAGTACTAGGGTTATGCTGTAAAGTAGATGTTGGGGTCTAAGTAAACTCTACAAGAGCATAGTGGTTTAATGGTTAGCCCTAATCCAAGTATTGGTTCTGCCATAGTGATACCTAGGTCAGCTGTAAAAATGAGTACAGAAGGCTCTAAGGGGTTTACCTTGAGGATAAATTAGTTCTAAGGTTGAGACAATGATCTGAGCATCTGGGTATAACTCAGTAAGTTAATACAGATCACAGATTCAGAGGGTTTAAAGTAGAACACCCAAGCAGAAGTATTAGGTACAGCAATTGATAGGAAACCTTCAGGTGAATTTCTTAAATAGGTAATATAAAAAAAGTTACATGTGTAGCCAATTGTACTCTCTTCTGTAGTGATTCATTGAACCACAATACCGATAAGTGATTAATAAAAGTCAAAAGACCAAAGAGGTCACCTTAATATCAAAAAAAAATATATATATTTCTTTAAAAAATGTAGTAACAGCATTTTTTTTTAAAAAAATAAAAAAACTAAAAACTTTTAAAAATTTGAAACTCTGAAATATAATCAAATTCAGCAGTTAGAAAATTACCATCAGCAAAAAATTCAAAACTATATATTAAAATTACTAATTAAAAAAAAGTCAAAAAATTACTACTGGTAAAAAATCTAATCAAAAAATCATTGTTAGCAAAAAATCTAAAAGTTACTAATTAAATTTTGTTATTATCCTTTAGAATTTCCTAAAAATATAACTTTTGTCTAATTAGAATTTGTTATTTGCCAATTTTTGATATTAGAAATTCATCATTCAATTAAAAAAAATAAGCTGTTTTCTTTTATAAGTTTGATCAGATGATTATATATAATTTGATATTTGTAGTTTTACTGTAATACTAAACAGTAAGGCTATGAATATATAAAAATATAATATACTATAAATTATACTTATTACAAAAGAGAAAAACCTTTTAAGTTTAAGTCACAGATTATATGTCTGAGTTATTATTCTTTATATGTAATTTAAAAGCAAGCTTTTCTTTGTAAAAACTTTAATTAAATTTTAATAAACAACCTCAGCATTAATATTTTAAAAAAAAAAACCTCTTTAAATATAGTTTTAAGTAGTTAGATAAATAGTCTATCTCTAATAGAGGTAATATGACAAGTTGCACTTAGATACTATTAGGATGGCTAAGTGATTCTAAACTTAGATATTAGAAAATTTTATATAATTGTATATATATATAGTTTTAAAAATCTTAATAAAGTATTAGTATAAAACTCTTTCTGTAGATTACTGAAAAAACAAAAAAGTAAACAAAATTGGTACTAAAATATTTAACATATTAATTAAAATAGAACAAAAGATATTTAAAAAGAGAGAAAATAAACTCTCAGAACATCTAAGACCTATCCAACATAGCCAAAAGACAAAGAATATTAACCACTAAACTACAAGACTTTAAAACTTTTTTTAATACTAACTTAGTACTGCTATCTTCACAAATGGATCTCTACAGAGCCCCAGTTCAACTAAACATTCAAGCTATATCAGTTACATCTTAAGCTCTTCCAAATGAAAGATCTAAAGAAAATGTAAAACTAGAAACAAACTTTTTTCTCTTAAAAAAAAATAAAACTAACAACTTTAACTCTTTTGTTTTCTTTACACCCTATTCTCATTAAAAAAATTTAACAAAAAATAGGCA
Organism: Cetraspora pellucida; assembly: GCA_910591915.1. NCBI lineage: Eukaryota > Fungi > Glomeromycota > Glomeromycetes > Diversisporales > Gigasporaceae > Cetraspora > Cetraspora pellucida. The sequence continues at coordinate 9,212 of CAJVQA010005955.1, forward strand.
ACCCAGTTTACTTTTTACAAAATCTCAAATAACATTACACATTACAGCCACTAAAACAAACATGCCCAAATCAGCAAATATTTCCATGCCCCAAAACTTCATTATCACATTACTTGATCTATTATATTCGGCATCTGTACCTAATAATTTCATTCCAGAAAACAACCCATAGAATCCTAAACTAATTACACTTACAAAAACCTTACCAACTCAATTAACCTCTATGTTAACTATGCATACTGACAACATGAACACTATCTCTAATACTTCTAAAAATTATCAACAAGTTACCAAGCAATTATACAGCAAAGTGCTAATATCCAACTTATCAAAAACAAAAAACAACACAACCTTCAATTGATGTAATTCTGTAACTAAAGCTCTTGCTACAAGATGAGTTCTCAACTTTGATCTTTAAACTTGAAACAATAATAAAATAATCGAAGTGCTTAATAACAGACAACAACTTTTGGAATTCTTTACTCACAAAATCTAAACTATTCCTTCAAATCATAATATCCTATATGCTATTAACCAAAAATTTAATTATCTAGATATAGCATTCTTCTATTCCTTTACAAGAACAAAAGCTACAGCTCCGTAACATCATAAAGAATTCAACTTCCTATATCAAATTACTTTCAAAAAATACAAAAAATTACACAATACTATTTTGATTAACAAAGTTAATAAAGACTAAATTCACAAAAAACTCAAAATCAAACTTGCTTTAGATTATATTAAAAATCTAGATTTTCTTACAACAAGCTCTCATAAATGTACAAAACACATATTCTACTGCCTCAACCTTGCACAAATTCCTTGTGCACTTATTTTTGAAAAAACATGAAAACTTCTTAATGAAGCACACTCTCAACTTCTCATTCTACTACCAACTTCTTTAGACTTAATTGACCAAAACATAAAAGAAATACTTTCTTTTCTACTTTCAATTAAAGATTGAAAATTTACTTGAGCAACAGTGCTAGCACTTTATAAAATCTATACTTTCAATCAACTCAACAACAGCTACTTTGCTAATTCTATCATCTCTCTTCCTGACAACTCAACTGATTTAAATGCAGAAACATGTGCAATGTTCCAAATAATAAACTAATCTGAATTACCATATTTAGCAAAATACAGACAAAAACTACACAAATATTATAACTTTGATTATATACCATTTAATTATTTTAACTTATTATCCACTTGAGAACCCTTACTATCAACATCTCAAAATCTTAATTCAGCTATAAAATACTTCTTTTTTTGCAACCCTAAAGATTCAACTGATTTCAAATATTACATAAACATTCTCCAAGAACATTATAGTTTTCACCAAATTCCAAACAACTACTTCATTCAAAAAAAACCACTTTCAAAAGAACCAAATCAAATCAAAACCTCTATTACTTATAATTTTCCTATAACTGATTATCACTTGGCAAAATAATTCTTAGCAGAAATACAAGATACATACAAATTCAACATCCTACTACTACTAGAGTATATGACTGTTAATCCTACAAACAAACCTTAACTACCTACAGATCCTATTTTGATTACTGAGCTTAACCTAACACTCTCTATCACAAGCTCTAAAATCTTAGTAAAAACTGCTAGACAACTTTGTATGCACTATTTCTTCTACCAACTATCTACAGAATAGATTTCAATCAATAATACTACAAGAAAAGAAAATATTAAACCAAATCTTCCTTCAAGTCCTAATGAAATTCAAATAGCTTTGAGAGAATTAGATCAATCTCAAACTATTCAACTACTAATAACAACACATAAACAGATAGCAGACATCATCTCACAACTCTGTAATTACTTTTTTTTTCAAGATTTACCTCTACAACTCTTTGAACTTTCCAACCTACCTGATCTTTACTAGGATATTTTTGATAACTACTTCCTTCAACCATAAGCATTATACAATCAAAACTGGATTTACTATCCTCCCAAATAGACAACAACAGCTTAACTAAATTACCAGATACTTCTATAAACAATTTCACTATAAACATTAAAGATCATCTTAACCTTGCTATTCATAATACTCAAGAACTTAATGATCCACTAAAGTTACAAATATGGCTTGAATTATGTACTAAAAATAATTACTACATTGTTTCTATTACAGAAACAAAACTAAAAAATTTTTTATTTGCAAAACTCTCTAATCTACTTTACAAAATCTACATATCAAACTTCATATCTAAGGACAGCTCTTAATGGGAAGCCAGCATAGGAACTGTGATCATACTTTATAACTCACTTCAACCATTTATATTCAACATATAAACTGTTACAGATACTGGAATATGCATCGATTTTCACCTTTCTGCCAACAATAAACTTTGTATAATTTTATTATACTTATCTTCAAACCATCCAGAACAACTCAAATCTACTCAAAACACAATCATAAATTGGTTAACCCAAGCAAGAAGCAATAACTGACATGCTATTACAATGAGAGATTTTAATGACAACTCCAACAGACACAAGTGATCAGCAAATCTATTCTTATCACTCCAATCCTTATCATCTACAAGCTTACTAGAATTCTATGTTATAACAGAACCTACATAACAAAAAGGCTTAAATCAAAGTTAAATTAACAACATATGGGTTAATTCTGAAATTCTTCTAGATTTTACCCTACTCACAATTACTGATTCAGTTAATATTACTGATAATGATCATAAAATAATTACTACCACTTGGAAGACAAACTTTTAACTAAAAATACCTAGATTCAAAAAAAAGAAAAGAAAGATATATCTCTATTACCAAATGACAACATATATATAGAAAGACTTCACTAACAAACTAGAAACTAAAATCAAGTTAATAAATCTGATTTACAATATTACAACACTACAACAATTAAATAACCTCTGGAACAAATAGTAAAATTCAATCAAGAAAGTCACAAATCAAATAATACCAAAAATATATACAGTGCCTAAAAAACATTACACCTTTTCTCTGAAAGCAACTAAATTACATTTAGCACTTAAACTAACAAACAAATGTCTTTTTATCTTGAGAAACATTAAACCTCTAACCTCAATTCAATCTACAATACAAGATCTAAATAATCTATTTCAACAAATATCATTATACTCAGAACAACCTATTCCTTCATGCCAAATTCAGAACTTTACTTCAAACTTTAATAATTTTTAGCAAACTGCAAAGCAGCTTATAAAAAGCTTGCAGTCTAGAAATCCAAAATGCACAAAAAGAAAAGATAAATTTTTACATACAATAAAGATATAATGATATAGAATCAAACACATTACATATGATAAATAATATACTTAAATGCAATTAGGACCAAGTCTCTTTTGATAAAATCATAACATCTGACAAAATAATTAATAAGCCAAAAAAATAAAACAAGTAACAAAAGAGCACTTTAACAACTAGACCAAACACAATCTAACAAACTCTAACTTCGAACATAAATAGACATAGTTTCTTTAACTTTTACCAAATATCAACTTCAATATATATAATGACTTGTTACAACCAATATCAATCTTAGAATTAACAGAAACTATAACATCATCACTGTTACACAGAGCCACAGGACCTTTAAGAATATCTAATAAAATGATTCAACACCTTCCAACATCAGCAAAACAAATTCTTCTTAAAATCTTCAATGCATGTTTGACAATTAAAAAAACACCAAGTAGCTAAGAACATGCAAACATATAGGCTATTTCAAAAAAACAGCACTATAACAATGATCTTTCATATACTCGACTGATCACATATCTGTAAAATTTTCACCAAAATAATTACCTATTAACTAAATAAAATTTTTATTCAACACCCAATTCTAAATTCAAATAACAATGTAGCACTTTCATTTACTTTTACTTTTCAACCTATTCAAACTATTTCTTATATAATAGAGCATGCTAATATAACAAAAAACAAATACTGGATCTGAGCACAAGATATGTCCAAAGCCTATGATACAGTACACATCTCTCTACTAATCAAGACATTTCAACAAATCCATATTCCTTTCTTGATTATAAACTTATTAAATCATCTATTTAACAACAGACAAAATTCTGTTATCACAAGCATTGGACTAATACAACCTTATACTGTACAAAATGGAATCGATCAGGAAGAGACTTTTTCACCAATTCTATGAAGGATCTACTATAATCCACTCATTAACCAAATCGATACAACATATCAAGGATATCAACTTAAAACTTATACACATTCTTCTACTATATTAATACATACTTCTGTAGTAGCATATATAGACAATACAATATGGATAACTAAAGATAAACAAGAGTTACAAAACATACTAAAAACAGTTAACTCCTTTTTCTCTTATGCCAATATCAAAGTCAACCCTTACAAATCAACACTAGTAACTAATGATTCAGATCCTAATGCTAATATAATATTTCAAGAAAAGAATATACCAAATATCTAACAAAAAGCAATATTTAGACATTTAGGAGCATGGCTTACTTGAGACCCATCTCTTCAATCTACAAAAAAATTTCTTATCAAAAACATTACTTCAAACTTAAACAAAATCAAATTGCTAAAATAACTGACAAGCAGGCTATTTACATTATCAATAACATAATTCTTACATATGCAGCATATTAGATGCAAAGTACTTATCTATCAAAACTTTCTTGCAACTCCATTACAAACTTATACACAAATATCATTAAACAAAAAGCTAGACTAGCTTGGTCTACTTCTAATTCCACCCTATATTATTCTAATATATATGTCCTAAATACACTTTACAATGTTCAACAACAGCAACAAATTCGTATATTAGATAGAAGTATTAATTTACTTGACTTTGATACTTACAGTTTAAAAATCTGATTACAACAAATTCAAAATGCAGCCAACTCAAACAAATCAATCTTACTAGAACAATCTATATTAACTACAAATGAAGTTAAAACAAACACAGCCCAAATGATACTCATACTTTATCTACTAAACATCTAGCTAGAATGCACAACCAACCTATAATCTATTCCTAAACAAACAAAAAGTACATTTATTAACCAAATTCTTCAAACAATAAAACAACTATATGCAATCAAAGAAAAATTAAACAATCACAACATAATCTGTATTGAACAATTTCTTGACTACTCAAACTACAATATTTTAGATTGGATATCTTTTCATTATAATATACAAAAAATACCAAGAAGCAAAACTTCAAAATGGTTCAAAGCAATCACAGATTATATAACTTCACTAACAAACCTATCTACAATACTAAACTATCTCAACCTATATACTTTCATAAAAATTAGCACTATGACTTCACAATGGATAATTACAAAATCACAACAATTTGAAAAATTTACAAGTATTATCAATAACCAAGCCAAAATCAAACATTACAATATTTATTCATTAAATGATCATCAACTAATACCATGTCTTGGATGTCAAATCAAAAACCCAAAATTTAAAACAACACAGTGTTACTTTACCAATCCTATACACCAAACCTTTAAAATTCAAGTTGATTGTCACAAATGAATTCATGCAAACCTTAATTGTTTATACTCTCACAAAACAACTATACAATCTAAACAAAATCACAAATATCTACTTATAACTTCAAAATATCGAACTAACTATCGACTCCTACAAACCTTTGCAAACAACCAAGAAGAAATATAGAAATTATATATGACAAGTTCATTTCCAAAAGAACTAATCTCAAACTTACAACTACTTTCAAGAAAACAAATGGATACAATACTCCTTATGCTTAATTATCATTTCAGCATAATGACCATACATAGCATTGCACTAACTAAACCTTTTTTCCTTAGATTATGCAATGTTTATAATGCTTGCAATAATCCTTATAGTAATAGCAGAAGAAACAAAAATTCAAATATTAACTGATAGAAGTAACATTTCCAACAAAATTTCAACAATGTTTATGATATTATCAGAACAGAAATATAAACTAAGAAAAACTTCTTTCAACAATATCACTATTCTTCTTAATACTATAATCAATACAAAAAATATAAAGATTAAAATCAATCTAACAGAAGAAAAAATCAGTATAAAAAATGCATTCTATTAATTCTATATAGATCTGCTATTATGTGGAAGGCCAGGATTATGATGGTCAGACCCAATGTACAGGGCAGACTATGGTACCTTGCACAGCTGTGAGAGCCAAGCATATGGTGATCGAC
>CAJVQA010005956.1:0-15465 GCA_910591915.1 Cetraspora pellucida
CATGTTCTGATTTTTTATCATTTTGTGTAACATATTAATAATCTCACTATGGGACGTTTTGACTGATGGCGCCCCATATAAAATAAAATTTTATTAACAAAACTACTTTGGAGTTCTAATAAAAAAAAATTCTCTGTGAAATTCCGAGTATAACCCTTTCAAGCTTTTAAACTTTACCCTAAATATAAAAAAAAAAATTTAATCAATCGTACATATTGAACCATTGGGACTATAATTAATTCAGTTGCAATCGTCAGCAAAAAATAGATAAAGATGATTGGCTAATAATATGTAAACTAATCTAAAAATAGGTGAGAACATAAACAAAATCTGGTCTGACACCTCCAGACAATAAAGAATCGCTGTTCAATTGATACGTGCCTTGATGAAGGCGTCAACATCCACACGAAAGACCCTAAAAGCGACGACCAAAACCATTCCAACACCCGGAACGCGTCTCGCAACTGCTAATCCTTCCTTAGCAAAACAGACCATCAACAATAATTTAAAATCTCTAAATAAAATTTGGCATGAACGCTTAGATATTGCAAATAAGCGCGTATTAACCGACTCCAATATCCAAAACATTGATGATAAGAATGTATCATCTCACTCAAATGTCCAAACTTTGATTAACGCGACTCTTACGGCCGTTGGTGAATTAGAGCAAATAGAAACAAAGTTAAATCTTAGAGCATTAGACCTCGAAAAGGCATACTCGAATTTGATAAAGAGCATGATAGACTTTGGTTTGGTAGTCTTGTTTTCTTAATTTGGGCTGTTTTTGAGAATTAAAGTTCGGTTCAATTCTTTTAATGTATTTTATTTTGAATAACCTAGTATAGAGAAGCCATTCAGCCTTTATTAAAGCTCCGAACGCGTCTTTTGAATTATCTTGGAGCAACCAATGCATCGACAAATCCAAGTAGAAGCTCTAATGTCCTTCAAAATATGACACGCCCACAAATGAAAAATAAAATTGGCAGAGAACCAAAGCATATTAATAGTTCGAATTGCCTATTTAATTTATTTTCTTTTCATGCTCTCAATAATAGCAAAAATGTAAATAATGAGGTAAAGTTACTGGTTTTATCGAGCTTAGTATATGCATATCGGTGCTTTATAGAGCTTGAAGAAATACAGTTTATCAAGGTATGTGTAATTACGAACAGTGCTGTAAATATCTAAAAGTCGTGAACTATACGTCAATTAGTGCAATATTTGCAATTTTGTCCCCATTGCCAAAAGTAACCTTCTTTGCTTCTAATAAATGTTTATTTATAAAAGCGCTTGCCCGAAATCTTAAAAAGTAATGATAGTGGAAATCCCATCAATATTTGCCAATCTTTGAGAAACGCAGACATAAAAAATATGACCATATATGCAGAAATGTTAATGCGAATAATCTCGAAAGCATGTGCCAAACTTCAAGACCTCTCAGGTATTATAGTGATTACGTTACTGATTTATTCTTAATGCAAGTTTTTATTCAATACGGTAATCCAATTTTAAACTAAATTCGAAGAACCAATACTTATGCTAAGACTGCGAACGGCTTCCTCAAAATTATTTATCATGACGGCATGTTTCAACTTGGCAAGTCTTTTAGACTATGTGCTGGCAAGTGCAGTGCAATTTGAGAAAACGACGATTAATGAAAATAGTATGTATATCCTTTTGAATTGGATATTAGTCGTAGATTTAATTATACTCTTTCTTACAATGTATACTATTAGCCATGTATCACGAACTATTAAATTTCCATTGTGAAATTTCGACATTAATTAAAGTACACATACATGAAGCTATACAGCAAATTAAGTATTTTAAATGGTTAGATCATTTTGCCCGCGTGGCTCGGCTGGTAGGCGATAGTTATTTCGGTTTTCATACCATTTATAATAGTTGCTAATGTAAACCTATAAACTTATAGGTTAACAATCGCTCGGAAATTATTTCAAATTATGAAGATACCGTAAATTTGCTGATCGAACGCGTGAAATTGGAAGAACCACATAATTGTTTGGCGGATATTCTACGTATTGCCACACTGAGAATCAATGTTTTTTCTTTGATTTTAGAAGAGCTATCATACATGCCCAAATGTAAAAATTTTAATAATCTAATAATTGAAATAATAAATTGTCTTTACTCTAGTTAACCAAATTTTAATTAGATTTTGAAATATTGCCGAAATTAAAACAATTGCAACAAGATTTGCGAAATATTATTGTTCTTATTCCATCAAGTGTACAAAAGACTGAGCTATCTAAGGAAGAAATATGTGCTAAATCACAGTTGTTTAAGGCGGCTGAATCATTAAGGCGGCCATGGTGTAAAATTATGGAATCCATGGAAGATAATTCTAAGAACAAACCTGTAGGGGGGATTTGTACCATTATTAAAGAAACCATAGAAGACATTGCTTTATGTTTAAATACAGTATGCGTCAATTTTCACAAATATAAGGTAGGGAATATCTTTCAATTCATTTCAATAGTATGGATTAAAGGGCATCATTATAAGTTCCTTTTCGAATTATGTTTAATAGTGCATATTTTACTGATTTTAACCTATTCATAGATTCCTTTTTCTCATAAAGATTCGGATAATCTAGATCCAGAAAAAGCTTCCCTAATTGCTATCAGTATATATGAAGACCTTTCTAGGTTCACACTAGCTTTCTATAAAACAAGCTCCTTAAGGACATGTATTTGTTATATCGAAAAAGCACTCGAAATTGCACATAAAACATCTTGCCATGAAGGGCTTCTGTGGATTTCTAATTCATATTATCGAATAGGTGCCTTCTATCATAACAATAACCAAGTTCAGCTTGCGATCGAACCAATACAGCATGCATGTACAATTTTGGACAAATATATGTGTAAAATGCAACAAACAAGCGATAAACCTTCAAAAAATATAGAGGCAATTCAGGCACAGTTGAGCAAAAGGTATGAGGCCTTAGGAGCCTGCTGGAATATGTTGGGTGAAACCAAGGTTTGTAGAGAATTAATTGATTTTGAATGTTCACCGAAGAAATATTTCTAAAGAGGCGCATTCTTATATAAATTTTTGTTAAGAATGCTCGTATTTCATTTGAGAATGCACTTAGATATTTTCCGAAAAGTGAATTAATTCACCTTTCAGAACTGGTTTCGACACAAGGAATATTTTCTGCGTTTCAACAAGCATCAACAGTTTCAAAGTTAATTGAACGCTATATTAAATTGTCATTTGCTGATGATCTGGATATCAATGTTTCATTACCACACGAAATTTTGTCAGACGATAATATTGAATTAGCAGGTTTAATGGAATATGAACTGCGTGTGTTAAAAGCATTTGAAGATAAATTGAGCGGTTCAAAAGTGGATTCACTATTAATTGAAAAATTATTGACATTGTATTGTCGAGAGGAGTTTCCAATTCGCAGGGCCAGGTTTGTTAAAGTTATCGTATAGTTATTTATTTGTCAATTAACATATGGATTTCCTAATATGAATTAAAAAATAGGGTATTAATCGAAAAATCTAAAGTAATGAGATATAAAGAAATAAATATGGAAATAACAGCTATGGCATTAGCTGAAGAGGCAATAGAATTATTAAAATCAGATGTAATGTTTTTTTTTATCATTTAATCATTTCAGTTTTTTTCGATATATAACACCTGTTGTCATTGTAGAATGCAGGGCAAGATGCGTCACTTTTGCACCTTCGTCCACATTATTTAGCCATTGCATATTCTTGGATTGGTATCTTGATACTAGAATCTGGAAAACAAGCTACTGATGTATTTAAGCGTGCCTTGATTATTTGGAGAAGTATTTTAGCAAACATTCCTCTATGTTTCAATGAGAATACTGCTTCACAATATGATATTGAAAAAACTAAAAAAAGCATTGACGATGTGGAAAGATTCTACGGACATCTTCGTATCCTTTAATTTTAAATTAGTTTGTTAGTATTTTAGTTCTGATGATTCAAGTTAGTTTTATCCTTGACATTATGTTAGAAATGCTAGCTGATTTTCTTGCAATGTCAAATCAGCCAATCAATCAGATTTTGACATTAAAGCTGATGTTAGGACTAAACAATGGCATCAAAGATGATGTAAAAGATTCTCATTCTGGTATATTTTATCTGACTTCGTCTAGCATTTAATTATATTATTTATATATATATTTATTTGTTTATTTTAAATAGATTCAGTAGCTTTATACATCCAAATTGGTAAAATTTACCTTAACCTCGGATATACGGGTAAAGCTGGATTGGCGTTTTCGCAAGCAAAAGCCATTCTTGATTCTCATAGATGTGTCGATGATGTACATTTGTCATGGATGTTGGGATATAGTCATTACCTATGTTCTATTGGAAACATTGATAAAAGGTTTGATTTCACAATTATGGATATCATATATTTATTAAATTGAGAAATTAATCGTCTTCAATTTTAGCATTTTGATTTTTAACCAGACAAAGCCCTTTGCTGATCGCAGGATTACCCAAAATGATGCTCGCCATAGAAAACATGAACAGTGTTTGTTGGCGGATGCTTATTTGGCGCACTCATATATTTCAATACGTTTGGTAAAGATTTATTTGAAGAAATATATGTAAAACTTCAGATATTTATTGTGTGCTGTACATTTAAACTCATTTATATGCTTTGCAATAAATATAAGCATGTATGAGAATGATTAATTATTAACATTGGAATAACCAACACAGTATAACATATTTGTTATATTAGGGTATCTTGGAAGATGCTATTGTTTACTGCACAGAGGCCGTACGACTGCTTAACAGGCTGATGAGAAGTATTAATAAAAGTTCAAGGTGTTTAAAGGAGCAAATGAACGCAACTGCCAACCCATTTCTTGTTGATAAAACAACAAATGAGTCTAGTTTAATTAAAGATGGGAATTATGTCGGCGGATTTTTGACATTGTCAGCTCAACGTTTGCGATGGCGTGTAACTAATGTATGTTATTATAATCTAAATCATTCTGTTCTTTGTAAATTGTTCTGGTGAAATTTAATGACCAAGAATTAATTATCAATAGAAATTTCTTGAATGTTTTAATCAACTTGGTCGACTTCACATATTGCGCGGATGCGCCAAAGAGGCAGATTATTTTTTCAAAGAGGCTTTAAATTTAATTGAAGTTTCAAAAGTAAATTCTGCCATGAGTCTTTTTTTATTGAACATCGCTGAATTAGAATATAGAAAGCATTGCTGGAAGGAGAGTAAAGAAAAATTGGAAAAGGCATTAGAGCATCAGCAGAAGGTGAACTAGTTTGTTTATTCATATTGAAAATATTTATACGAAATAATATGGTTTTTATGTTCATTTTGTATAATGCATTTCATATTAGGTCGACATTTTTCAAAAAGAAGTTGCTTTGGCGAACTTGTGCCTTGGTGACTTTAAGCATCGAGAAGGCGATTTCAAATTTCTGGAAGGAGATTCCAAATTTCAGTTGCATTGTTATAAATCTGCATTCGAATGCTATCAGCGTGCAAACGATATTTTAGCTGATATTATGAAAGTGGATTATATAACGAAGCTTGAATGCACTGATGCGAGGTTTGTTATTTAAAATCTTCTAAGTCATTATGGATTTATTTGGGTCTTTATTTATATAATCAATTTGTAGCATATTTCAAACACCAACATGTAAAAAATTTGTCACAAATCATCCAACTAGCCCAATTGCTAAAATTACAGGGGATGGTAAGAATTTACTTGTCTAATTTCAGAATAATACATTTTTATAAATTTTGTATAAGATTATTTTTCCGATGATTACGCTATAGGTGCAGTTCAGTATGAATGCTTTTTACTTTCATACATGAAAAGCGAATTGTTTCGTCGTCAAGGTTTGAAATGCATTGATATATACATATATTTCAAAACAGTTGATTATAAATATTTTGCTGACTTTAGCACTAATTGCAATTGATATAGGTTGGGTGTTAAGTAAGCAAGGGAGTGTTAGTGAGGGCATTAGGTTAATTGAACTCAGTTCATATTCAAATCAATCGTGCCTTGAAAAGGTCAATTAATTTTTTAATCTTGATAAGTTTAAATATTTGGATAGACACGTTCTGATTATGTCTATTACAGGCAGAGCACCTATTTGCATTGAGCAAAGCTCATATCATGAATATAAATGATACACTAATGAACCAAAACCGTTTAGTGTTTGATAATGTTAGAGACTCTGGTAAGTATGCAAAAATTGTGTATCTTTATTTTTAAAAGAATTTTCTTTTGATTTTTCTACTCTTATATGCAAAGTACTATCCTTTCCGTTGATGGGAAAAGCAAACAAAAAAAGGTCACGAAGGGTAGTTAAATCAAAGACAGAAATTTCATCTCATCTGCTCCAGGAAATTGATAAAGTGATTGAATATTTAACAAAAGTTTATGATCTGGTTTATGAATGTGGCCCAACACAATTGTTGCAAGAAACTTCGTTAAGTATTACAATGATGAATGTGATCAAATCTTATGGGCAAGATCAAAACCTTGATCAGTCTGAAGTGGCAATCATGTGTGCTTATTATTTGGGTAATTCTTAAATTTCAATTCTTTAGAGCCAACAATTGAGTTATTTACGTCCAAAAATCTTTTATTGTTTATTAGAGATGACTAAAGCACTTACGGCTAAAAGGCAAATGATTGCTAAATTGAATGAGAAATTACGATCCTCCCTGACATATGATGATATGCAATGGCCAAAACAGATTACAATATCAGCACGTTTAGATGAAATCAATGATTGTGATGATGTCTTAAGTGGTGAAGTTGGTTCTCAAATGGATTTTTTAAAAACTTTATCAAAGCGATATACGAAAGAATTATCATTAACTTATGAACAGTTTCAATCCGAATTCTTGGACATCTTGCCGCACAATTGGGTTGTCTGTTCGATTTCTATTGATATTGAAACAAATGATATGTATATTTGTCGGTACCGAAGAAAAATATCACCTTTATTGTTAAGATTGCCCTTGAAACGTCAGTCGATCAGAGAAGGTGATGAGGGTGGCTTTACTTACAGTGATGCAATTAAGGAATTCAATGACATACTAGAATTGAGTAATCAAAGTATGCGTGCTGGTAAAATGTCACAAAATAAACGTGAAAAGGTAGAATGGTGGAAAGAAAGGTCACAATTGGATTTGAGGCTTAAAGAATTACTTGATAATATTGAGGATTGTTGGCTTGGTGGCTTTAAGGTGACATATAATTGCCTTTTATACATGTTTTATATTGTATTTTAAAATAATTTTTATTCCAATTGTATGTAGGGAATTTTAATGGCAAATACACATCATGATCCCAATCAAATTTCTCGCTTTAAGGAAAAAATGGATAGTATAAATTTTAGATGTGATGTGCGCAAACCGTCTGCTAAATATCAAGTAAAAAACAAGCTTGATATTGATGTAGAGTTATATAAATCGTTACTTCGTTTAGGTGCGAATCCCAAAGATGAAGATATTGAAGATGTCCTTTATTTCCTTGTGGACGCTTACAACAAATATAATGACGAACAGATTGGGTATGATGAAATTGATTGGGACAAAGTTAGTTTTATTTTATCATTATTTTGGCGAACTTTGTGATTTATCAATGTTATATAATAAACATCTTTAGCCCGCGCTTACCCTTTATTTATATATAGCTCACTATTGATATTCGAGAAATAATTTCTAGCATTAATTTTGTTGGTTCGTCTCAAACTGATAATCAGCATGTGATTTTGATTCTCGACAAGAATGTTCAAATGCTACCATGGGAAAGTCTACCGTGTTTGCGATCTCAGGCTGTTTCGCGATTGCCTTCTCTGTCATTTTTAAGAGATCGTATAATGTTTATGAATCATATTAATAATCGACAATGTGAATCGAACATTTCGAACTATGTTATTGATCAACGCAAGGCTTTTTATGTTCTCAATCCGAGTCAAGATTTAAAGCATACACAAAATGAATTTGAAGATTTTGTAAAGAGGTAAGTTATGAGTTCATAAATATATATAATTTAAACAGTTCTTTATGTCTTTATTTTATTATTATTTTATAGTTTTCAAGAGTGGGATGGGGTTATTGGTCGCCCTCCTTTTGAGCTGGAATGCAAAAATGGTTTGGCAAATAATGACCTTTATATGTATGTATTGCAGTGTCAATACAAAATTATTTTTAGCAACGTATTATATACTTAAAATTTTATTTAAACTAAAAATTTTAGTTATGTTGGCCACGGTACTGGAGAGCAATATATTCGAAGTAATCGTATCAGAGCCCTTGAACGTTGTGCAGTTACACTGTTATTTGGTTGTAGTAGCGGCTATTTGTGTAACGGAGGAGAGTTTGACCCATCGGGTACAGCTTTAAGTTATATGATAGCAGGCAGGTCAGTATTTACAAGAAACTTTATTTGTGTTCTTATCACTTGTTGATAATTTTTTCATTTAATAGTCCAGCACTTGTTGCTAATTTATGGGATGTCACGGATAAAGACATTGATCGGTTTAGTAAGGCGCTTTTCAATAAATGGGAATTATGTCCTAATTTTACAAGTGCTAATGATGATATTAGGAGTTATCATTCCAAAATTGATATGAATTCAAGGAGGGGGATATCGTTGGTCCAAGCTGTATCAATGGCAAGGAACGAATGTAAGCTGAAATATCTAATTGGTGCAGCACCGGTTGTTTACGGTATTCCTTGTTATTTAAGTGATGGCAAATGATATAGTCATAAACGTTTTTATGAAAATGAACATAAATGTTATTTTAAATTTGGCAATGTCATTTATTATAAAAAAAAAAATAGGTCACAAATTTTTTCATAATATGAAACTTTTAAACAGGCCAGCATTTTTTTTTAAATTTCATATATAAAACCTTTGTAAAAATTTTTTTTTTAAAAAACCCACCCGGCTATTAAAACATATAAAATGAAAACAACTTTACCCGGATATAAGAAAAAAATACAGCCTTTAGAGATAATAAGGTTAGGGTTAAGGTTAGAATTAAAGTGGTGTATTTATATGTAAAATTAGGTGCTGAACATTTTTACTTAAGATACCTACACATGATTTTCTTAATAAAATTTTGAGACATTACCAATTTTTTAATTTTTTCTTATACGTATACTGGGTACAAATAGAATCCCTAAAAATTTTGGGTTTTCAAATTTTGACCCAGCCGGGTTATGAAAATCAATCAATTTTGCATTGCCTTATGGCAAAATGACAAGTCAAAAAATATTGTTATCAATGATAATAATACTAATACTGTCACCAATAAGCCAGGATATTATTATTACTAGTCTTTTTAAATTGTACTTATCGTTATACATGGTTCTTCAATTTATGTCATTCGTAGATTAGGAAACAGTGACATTTTGCAATTAAACTTATGCCTAAATGCTACGTATATATTTCAAGATTTTCAGGTTGCACATTTCTATTTTTAATTATGGCTAATTGCTAACCAATTTTTTTATAAGATCACATAGTAGGCGAAATTTTTGGGGGTGGTGATGCTAGACTTTGTGTTATCTTTCAGGTAATAGAAGAACATTCTGGGATTTCGCAAAACGTTCTAAAAACTATTTGTAAACAGTGCTGTAACAAACGTAAATAATCTGGCTACAAACATTACGCGTCATACAAAATTTCTCTAAATTAATGCATTTTAACTTTTTAACGATATTTTTCGAATGATGATTTTGTGGTTCATTCGTGAGACGGATGCTGAAAAGACAGTGAATAATACTGTCACCTACGTTCTTAATCAAGCTAATAGCTCTGCCCCAGGAATCTTTCCTCATGCATGAGAGGATGATTAGTTCATAGGTATTATGTGGCTATTTTAGTATCACACATAGTTCATCTGCGTGACGGCCGCACAAAGATAACAACTTTGCATATGTACTAACAAGATATGCGTTTGTTAATGATGAAATTTTTATATATCTGAATTAAGCTTGTTGATGAAACTATATAACATAGTTGCACCAACCTTTATTTATTACCATTTACCATTTACCATTTACCTTTGGTGATATTAGTGGTATTGGTATATTGGTGGTGTTGGTGATATTGGTGGTATTGGTGGTATTGGTGATATTGATAGCATATTAAACTAAATTAATTTAAAATTAATTTTAAATCTACAAATATTAGTAATAAATAGTGATGGCAAATGTTTTAAACTATGATTTTAAAAAACATGTTTATTTGATTTAAAACTGTTAAAAATTGGTTTAATACATTATGACATAATATGATCCAAACATGATCCAAATTGCATTATAATTATTAATAAATTAATTGATATTCAAAAAAAAAAAAAATTAAACAATATTAAAAAAACAAATTAAATAAAAAAATTTTCAAAAATGTCTTATATTTACAGAAGACCTTCTTAAAAGAAATCCATTTAAACTTTACAAAAGTTGCTGAACCCAGTAAACATAGTCGAAAAACACCTTGCCAAAAAATGCAATTATTGTGAAAAAGATTGTGTTGATTCAGTTGACTAATTAAAAGGTCATTTATTAAAATATAAAAAACTTTCAAGAAATATAAGAGATTCATTAAAAATTAGAATCAGAATTCTGATCAAATAATAATATGCAATTAAATAAATTAGATATGGATAGTATATTAGTAAGATTTTTTTATTTAGTTGGTATTTCTTTTACAGTTATTAAAAATCCTTTCTGAAAAAAGTTTATAAAAGCAATACAACATTATATTAAAACTGTACATCTATTTTATATTAGTTTTAATTAGTAAATTTGCTAGATTAGATTGAATGACAAAATTTAAATACTATTCTAATGAATATAAAACTAATAAATATAAAATTAACAAATATAAAACTAATATATAATAAAAATTGTATTTGTCAATTAGCAATTATATATTTAAAATCACTAAAAGTTGTATATGCTAATAGGTAAAATTATGTATTTAAACTCTTAAAATAATCAAATAATAAATTTGAAATTATATAACATTGTTTTTTTGAAAATTTCTCTTTAATATTCAATTAGCTGAAACTAAAATTAATCAACCAGAGATGATAATTTTAATTTAGCCATTTTTTAGAATTAGATACTAATATTTTAAAAAAAGTTTTAAAACAATAAAAAATGTTAAAAAACTGTTTAATCTATTTTTTTACCATTCTTAGTAATAAAGTATTCTTGATGAATTGGCAGTACTGATCTTGATAGAGTTAAAAAAAAATTTATTTAAATACAATTCTTGATAAAACTTTAAAAACAAACTCTAATTTTAATTATTTTTATATACTTTTTATAGTAATATAGTATTTTAGAGTTTTTTTTAAAAATTCTATCAAAAACAATATGTAAATTAATTTTTTTTTCTATTTATCAAAAACAGTACCAATGATCCATCAAGATTGATATTTTTATATTCATAAAGTATAATTTACAATTATCTTTTTCTGTTATTTATATTAACATATTTGTGAAACTAATTAATTGTTGCTATTTAGTATTAAATTAGAAGATTTGCTTATATATAGTTCTTTTATAATAATAATCAAATCTAGATTTAATCATTATAGATCTTTCTCTCTCTATTTTATATATAATTTGTTATTTGTTTAATATGCTCAATTTTTAATTAAGTAAAAAGCATATAAGATAAATATAAGACTTTAATTATTAATCTTACTAAATGCATTTTTATAATATTTAGTATTAGTTATTATTATAGAATGAAATTAGAATTGAAGAGTATGAATGAAAGATATTAATTATTAATAATTTGCCAATATAAATAATACTAATAGAATATATAATATTGGTTATAGTTAAGAAAATAGAAAAACTATAAATATATATAAATCTTTAGTATTTTTAAAAGTTATCAACAAATGAATATTTAAAATTAATATTGTTATCATAAATAAATTAGAGTCAAAAAATATAAGCATATTACTAAAATACAAAGTATTTATTAATGTTAGAAAGCTATAAATATAAGTCATGTTGCAAGAACATGCAGTACTTTTAGTTATTATAAAAGATTTAAAATTTATAAAATTAAAAGCACATTTTTAATAAATTGTAAATTACAAATATAAGTAATACTAATAGATTTTTTATAATTAAAAGTTATTATCTAGATAGAATATTTTATATTAGCTAAAAATTTAGAACATAATTTATTTTTAGTTTAATGCAACATCTTATTTCATTATAAATAAAATTATAATTTAATTTTAGCATCAGATATTATACAATACTTAGCTTTTTTATATATATTCTTTATTATTGTTATAATGACAATACTACTATCTTAATTACTAAACATATTTTTAAAGATTAAGAATCTAGCTTTTATAATATTTTTATTTAAGAATTGATAATCTAGAATTTACAAAAATTTTTTTATAGTTTATCTTCTTAATTTTCAAAATTAGTATATACTTATATAAAACATTTTTTATATAAACTATTATAGCTAGATTTTTTTTTGAATAATTAAAAACTTCTTATTAATATACTTGTTTTTATTACATATTAAATTTAATCATTATGACACATCAAACATATTTTATGTTTAATGGTTTAAGCTTAAATAATAACAGTATAACTTTATTTTAAGATATGTTACATTATTCTGAAGAAGATTTTTTTAATCAAAAGTTATCAAATTCATTAAAAAAAAAACAAAAACATGCTGAAGGAAAAAAAAAGATGCTATATGAGATTATGTTAATAAAGATGCAACTTTAAAATAAGAATTTTATATAGCAAGTTGTAAATAGTATAATACAAATTGGATAAGAGAATGTTTACAAGATATAAAAGTTCATTTAGCTAGAAAGTATAATAATATACCTTAAAACATATATCTTGAAATATAAAAATATTATGAAGAGAACATTTAACAAAAACTTCAAATAAACCAATAGTTTATTTAAAAAACATAAAACAATCTAATATTACAACACATTTTTAGCAAATTATACCTGTTTCTGAAAATAAAACAAATAAACTTGACTAGACAATTCTAAAAGCATATGTGTATTGTAGTTTTTTTTTTTTTTTTTTTTAACTAGTCTTTTGGGGACTAGAGCTTTTTTATTCAATATTGTAGAACATAGTAACTTATGGTCTCATTACCTCAGAAGAGCTACCTTATATTAGAGAGTATATCTAGCTATATGTATACTTTTGATGTCTAATTTAAGTAGTTCACCTATATATAGGTTCTACATTAGCTGCCATATCTGCAACCCAACTACAGATGTTGCCTATTTAAACCTTCTGTACTGCAATTCTTACTGTTATCACTAAAACATCTCTGTTACATGATGTCAATCAAGAAGTTCTAGATGCTTACCCATACCCTTAGGACCTCTGCCTTATTTCATGCAGATTATTCTCAAGATATTGTTACTAGAGCCTTTTGTATTCCAAATTACAGCTAAACCTAGTTTACAACTCTTGTGAAGTTTATACAACTCCAGTACTCTTCTTTTACAACCTCACTATTACCTCATCTACCCTTGCAAGTCCTTCTATACTACCAATCCAGTTAGCTCTGCATGATGCAACTTCATGCCTGAATCAACTGGTAGCCAGGTTGATGGACCCCTTACCTAGAGGTTCTTGCCTATACAGGTCACCTGCTCTAGGTTTTCTTCAGTGGATCAAGATCTTTACAGTGGTACTATCAAAAGTTGTACTACCTTTCTACTCAGAATTTTCAAGCAGGCTTCTAATCTGAGTATATACTTTCCAGATTTATTCATATAACATTGCATACTTCCAAAGTTAGTCTTGGTATAACCAGAATTATAAAATCTACAAACCCCAGATCATGGATAAGTTTGCCAGAATAGGTCTATTTTTTTAAAATCTGTTGCTAATGAGAATTGAACATTAGATCTACTGCTTGAAGGATGACAACTCAACTACTACACTAGGATTACCATCCTCTAGTTTTTCTTTTAATATTATAGAAAACTTCTTTATTATTAATTTTTTTAAGCTTACTATTTCAGGATATACATTATCATCATGTTATACTCTTACAGAAAGGTTTTTGAATAATGAAACAATTAAAAATAAAAAAACTTAACAAAAAAAAGACAATCTTATTCTTAGTATGTTTAATTTTTTTTTTTTTTACTTTTCTTTGCTATTCTGAAGGTTTTTAAACACCTTTAGAATCTGTCACATCTTTTAAAGATTAGAGTTATCATTCTATATAGATTATTAGACAGCATGTAGCCTCTGCATATTACTAAACTCATAAGATAACTTATGCTTTATCAAGTTTATTATATAATATCTTGGATCTAAGGCCTTAGCAGTATAAAACCTACTATTCTTTTGGTTTACAGTTTCCTAACTTTATATAACCCATTAGCCAGATTATCTGCATATTTCAAAGTTCTTAATTTTACTATTATGTATTCTTAAATCAGGCTTTCTCAATGTTAGCATTATTTGTTGATAGATTATGCTTTATCTGGTTGCTCCTAACTTTGTGATTATGCTAATAACTGTATTCTTTTTGTAAGAATCTTGTTCTTGCTTTTAAATAAAAGTTCTTTGCTGATCTTTTTTCTAATCATGGTCCTGACAGAGTTGTTGTTACTCTTTGAACTCAAACTCATGATTTTGTGATTGAGATCTGAAAGTACTAACTACTGCACTATTAATCTACAGATTTATGTTTAATTTTTTAAGCTATACTGTATTTATCTTAAATATATAAATATTAATTTATATTATTTTATTTAGATCTTGATAGATGGATATCTTTAAAAGAAAACCCAATATATAATTATATTATCACAACATTAAAAAGAAAAAAGTATTTAATTAAGCTTAAATTATATAATACTAAAAATCAGACAGGTCAATTATAGCAAATAAAATTCAAAACATAATGCAAAATATTAAAATTAAAAAATTCATAATGATCATAACTAATAATAGGCTAAATCTAAAAGTTATATATCAAATTGTTTATAAAGAATATTTCTTTATTTTAGATTTAAGATATGCATCACATGCTGTCAATTTGCTTACTTCAGATCTTACAAAGTTAGACTCTATTAAAGCAATTATTTCAGATTGTAATAGCATTTTAGAGTTCTTTAATAGATCACATATTGCTCATAGCTATTATAAAGAACAATTAGATATTATAAAAATAAAGGTAGTGAAATTAAATTATACTCAAAAACATGATAAGGTATACTATACTATAATGAATTATATTATTCAATCAAAACCTGTGTTTGATTAGGTAAATAAATTGAATTGTAATTTAAATTAATTTTATGGATTATTAGATTTTTTTTTTTTTTGTTATGCCAAAGTAGAAACTTTATTAAGTAATAAAAGTAATTATATTAAAGATTTCTAAACTAC
>CAJVQA010005957.1:0-15463 GCA_910591915.1 Cetraspora pellucida
GCTGAATCCAATGGTGGTTGTTTCATCCAAATTGGTTTGGTACATCAAAAGTTATGATCAAAAATGTGTAAAACTCTAATGTTAACAATATATAAACCTAGTTTTATGCAATATTGGGGTATATGGTACACTATGTAAATCAAAACTATGTGTGGTGTCATAGAAAAGTCTATTATTATAGATTTTTAAGTGATTGTCAAATGATTAACTAAATAATATGTTCTTAAATATAAAATTAAGGTTGCATTTTTTTAGATACATGGATTGTAATTTTTTTTTCTGTCAAAGACTTTAATATAAATTGACTCTTGCTAATTATGACTACAAAGCTATAGAATCAGGTTTTAAATTATCTATAAGAAAAATTTTTTTTTCTAAATCCTATTTCAATTATATATTTTTATTTAGTTAGGCTGACAAATTTTTAAATTAATTGGTATGTTTTTTTTCGATTAAAGTGCAAATTTTGCTTTATAGATTTGTTCATCGAAACTTATTCTTGATATTCTCAAAACTTTATCTGAGAACTATGTGTTGTTAGAGCTGTGCATCTAGTTAAATCCAAAAAATATTGGTATTTATAAGTTATATAAATGCCAGTTTCATTTAAAAAATGCACATCTAAAAAAACAACAGAAACAACTCAAAGAAAAGAAACATCTAATAAAAAGGCATCTGAATGCTTACAAAGAACTCAATTAATCTCAACCATATGACAGTTATCTGAAAAAGAATTATCTTCTATGAATAATCTTATTTCCATTATGCGATATCCAAAAGGCCCAAACAAGAAAAAGATAATTTTGCCATTCTTACAAAAAAAAACTTACAATTATCTTGTTCAAAGCCTGTATAAGTCTAAATCAGACTATCATTCACTACAAAATTCAAATTCAAGTTTTGAAAAAAAAATAAAAAATTATATCAAAAAAATCAGAAACTTCTTAAATGAACTCAATCACTTGGAGTGAAAACCCAACACTCATGTGATTAAAAATCCAAACATATAGCTGAAATTTATTCTTTAGTTTGATAATCTAAGCAAATGACCAATAATGAATTTCACAAAAAAATAAAAACCATTTTTAATCCTAATAAAAACCTTTATTCATCAAATACAATTTGGCTTACTACAAACATTCTGCAAGTTGGTCAGATGTTATTATGTTCTACAGTAGAATGCATGAGGTTATTTTATAAATTCCTGTCAGAAGAACAACCTCGAAGTTGGTTATTAACATCCACTATACATACATGACATCAGGATGTTTCAGAATTAGAATTTAACAAACAAATCTATCAAGTTAAAAATGCTTCAGCATTTGGAATAATAATTGATGAATCAACACAAAGACAAACAAAAAATTTAATTCTTTGTTATCAATATTGGAATGAGAAAGACCAATATCCTAGTGTATTAATTGCACAACTACAAAACATTATTAGGTGTAATGCTAATACAGTATCTGATGTTGTAATAAAATATATAAAAGAATATAGTTTAGACATTAAAAAGTATGCAATATGGACAATGAATAATACATCATACATGTCTGGAAATAAGAGAGGTGCTGTTGTCCTGTTTAATAAAAAAACAAATGGAAATTCATTAAGGGTTGGTTGTGGACTTTATATTATTCAAATAATTATGAACCATTTTGAGCAAGAAGCATTTGGTGCACTTTCAAATAATAGTAAATTCTCAAGAACTCTACATCCATATAATTTACTATATTTGGCTTAGAAATTACATGATGGTTATAATTTTAGTGATAAAGACAAGCCATTTAATATGAGTTCACAAATAATTCAAAATCTATATAATGGTTTATTGGGATTTTATTATAATAAATATCAGTTACCTCTTCGTTCATGCTAGGGTTATAAATTATGAGCAACAAAACAATATATTGATCGACATACAGCATATATTGAGTTCAGTAACTGGTTTATTAGTGAAATAGATAAACATAATCCACCAAAACAATATTTTAATAATTGGTATGTATTTCAGTCTTGGCTTTTTGATACGAAATTGAATCTTCAAATTAAGTGTTTAGTTAACTTTGCTGAACATTTTTATGAACTATTGATGCAATTTCTAATTGGACAAGATAAAGTTCCATGCATTTATCAAGATAATCAACTTACAAATTTACCTCCAGGTTGGTGAGCCCATGAAATGCCCGATAAGGTTTATAAATAGTACAAGTTTTTTCAAGAAATAGCTAAAAATTTCGAAATGTTTTTTATTAATAAATTATTAGAAGCATTGGATATTTTGTCTAATGAAGAATTTGAAATGTTTTTTAAAGATTTGGAAAAAGGAATAATTAAAGCTCTAGAATATTTTAAAAATGGTTGTTGTCTTGGTTTCATTTGCTATTGGTTGTTTGTTGCCTTGTTGGCAATAATGCTAGATCTTTTGCTTCTAGTTTTCATTATGCCATTTTAAAAAACCTTGGATTAAATCACCAAATGAGTTAGAATTATGATTTGCAGAAGAGTTAGAAGATGATTTAAAAATGAAAAAATGGATAGTTTGGGTTTATATAAATTGCTATTGCATGATAATGATTTTTTTTATGAATTTGATGAATTCTGCATAAACAAAGAATCATCATTATATAACTTTCCTAAACTGTATCATTTTATTAAACTTGAATCTATTTTATTATTATTCATCAGCAAAAAGTAAAAGGTCTTTTCAATATATTAGACCTAAAAACACATCCTAATATGTCACAACTAGTAAAACAATCTAAGCTTTGCTTATCTTCAAGAAAAATTGATAAGGAAAATTTATTAGAAGATTAAAAGAAGTACAAGCAAATTGAAAAAATACCCACTTCAAGAACTCTATTTGGCCACAAATTGGGTCTAATGTTGCTTCTAATCTTTTTAACAATTTATTAAATTAAATAAAATTATTATATTACTATATTTTAATAATCATATTAATATATTTTAATAATAATATTGATGTTATTGTTATTTGTAATAAATTAAATATTGATATTTGATATATTTTTTAATTAATAAAATTGGTGCTTGATATGGTTACACAAAAATCTTTGATAATAGATTTTTATATGATACTACATAGAGTTTTGATTTATATAGTACATCGCACACCCTAATGCAACATGCTATAGTTATCTAACACTTGCAGTCACAGGAGTTACCTGTTTAATTACTATATTACACTATTTTTATTCTTGTAAAGTTCACTAGAACTCTAGTATCTATCTTCCTGGCATCATCTTCATCATCTTCTACTAGCTGCAACTCAGAACCATCAATCTTATTCTAGACTACCAATTCAGATGGCCCAGTATGATATATTATATATTCTTTTTCTCTGGCAAATCTGGCAGCCTGGTTGGTTATGTGTTTTTCTACATATATTTGATGTTCTATTTTAACTTTCAGTTCTTATGAAGGTGTTTCATAGGCTTCAACTGGTCTGATAGTACTGTCAAAAGTTCATGCTACCTCTTTATTTAAAAATTTCCAAGTGGGTTTCTATTACCTCAGTTCCTTAGTCTTCTATGTCTGATGATCTTATGATGGGTTTGCACTGAAGTTTTATACAACACTGGTTATATATTTCTCTATATATATGTAATATTACACTTTGCATAGATGCCTAAGTTCCCAATGTTGGTAGAACCCAACTTGGTGTACCTGGGTAACAGCTACATAAGGCCAATTGATTAACAGAAGACAGTTACTATAATGCAGATATAATTTACAAATTTTAACATAAGTGGGATTTGAACTTTAGACCTGCCACTTGGAGGATAACAACCCAACTACTATATTAGAATTACCATTCTGTCTATTAAACAATTCTTAAATATAACTAATACTGAACTTTTGATATAAAATAATTTTCATTACAATATCAAAAAATATCTTAAAGTTAATGTTTTTACTAGTTCTATTTAATACAAAACCTAATAACTGCATCTACAAATCCATCTTTAACTTTTTTACAATTAAATTTATACATTTTGGCTAACTAAATACTTAACAAAAAGAATTGAATAATTACTAAAAATATGACCTTTAAAAAAATCAACATCTTTTTAACAAGATTTTTAAAACTTAACATTACATCTATATTTTAACAATATACTAATAGCATACCAAGGATGCATATTTAAAAACATTACTTTAATACAACAAAATTAATCTATAACCTTCAAGTATATTGTAAAAAAAATATTTATATTGATCTAAATAATTTTAAAAATACATTAGTTCTAATATTACTTACAATATATCAACTCTTTAATCAAAAAATATAGCTAATCTTAGCCAAACCTTTTGCTTCTTTACTAATTCTTCAATATTACTTTGAAATACCTTAATAAAAGCTAACTTCAACAAGAAAACTATAATACTTTATATAATATATAGTTAACAAAACATAGAAAATAATTTTTATATAATATTAAAATATTAGTTTTAATATTTTTATATCTCTTTTGAATGTTTTACAAACTTTTGGTCTTCTTATTTAAATGTTTTAATAACTCTGTTAATCTTTGTGCTAACCTTTATGCTAATATAAAAATACATACCAATAATCTTTTATTTATTGATCTAATTAACTTTATATAATCTATTCAATTATACAATTATCCTATGCTAAACAAGCAGCAACATATCTACCTTCTTCTAGTACTAAAAGAGTAATATATAATTATACACTTACAATCACTTTTGACAAAAAACTTCAAATTCAAAAAACTCAAAATAATATTTTTCTATATAGTAAAAATTTTTATATAACTAATTTATTTCAAAACTTTTTGATAATTTTTGCACATACTAAAACTATAATAAAACAGATACACCAAATTACAAATAAACTGACTTGGTTTTATTAATAAAAAATTTCTTACTAATATATTTTACAAAATAATATCAATTTGTTGCTATTTCAACAATATATATTATATAGTATTCAATTTATCTTTTTTAATATTAAAAACTTTAAAATCAAATTACTATTAAAAAAACTATCTATACATCTTTTTCTTTATTAGAAAAATGTTACCAAATATCTAAAGTATATTTGCTTAAGATGTTAAAATACTTTTAAAACTATTATACATCTTCTAAATTATCTTTAAAATCACTTATATTTTATAACATTAATAATACAGATTGTGTATAAAACTACAAACAAGCTAGAAATACCTTGTTATAATATATTAACAAGTAAATATTATTAGTTTTAATAACTAATAACATTCTGACATTATTTGAAAATAATAAACACAAATACAAATATGCTCTTCTTATTTATTACAATATTATTTCTGCAATATATAAAGAACTTTAATTTTCTTCTAAAGTGATCCAACATAAATCTGTTTTTTTAATTATATTGCCTTTAAAACTTTCAATACTAACTAAAACTAAACCAATTTTACCTTCTTTACTAAATGAAGAAATATCATTATATCATTTATAGATAATTTTCTCTTAGTCATCTTATTATAGACTAAAGGTTTACTAATCATTTTAGCAAAAAATAGGTTAAGAGTAAAGTAACTCTTATTTCCATCTTTTTTAGCTTAGTTTATTTAACAAGTATCTTATATATGTAAATTAACTAATTAATAAAGAGATAAAGAATAAACCTCTCTTTTTTTTAAAAAAAAAACAAAAAACAAAAAACAAATCACTCTTTAAAGATAACAATATACAGTACAAAATTAATGTCAAATTATATGTTCTAGTAGGACCCAGACATCAAATAATATGTCCAAATAAAGCTTTAACCAATAGGAAGCAGATGGGTTTTGGCTGAAACAAATGGGTTTGATGCATAATTTTACAGAATCATTATATCTTTAAAATTACTTAAGGCATAGTTTAAAATTATTAGGGCATATCGAGTAATTGTTTTGTATATTTGACCAATTAAATATGGGAAAATATGAGGTTCAAATTTAAAATTTGGTGTCTTTAGCTAAGACCCGATTCCGCCGATTCGCCCATATGTCAGCCAATCAAACGAATTTCTGTCTGATATTAAATCGGACCTACATGGACCGAGATTGACCAGGACGGACCGATCCATCACTGGTTAAGATTAAAGAAAAACTTCGATCATATAAATTTTATGATAGATGTTTGGTTTTCTCTTGACATCGTTTATGTATACTCATTATTATGCTGTTAATTCAGGATATATAATGATTTAATCAGTAATTTCAACAATATACAACTCTAAGATCCTTGGAATCGGTTCACATAGTCTTGTAGCTTTAGAAGATGTTAATATAAGATTTGTAATCAGGGATAAATTTACGTATTTGGAATTTTAACGATAGAAAATTTCGATTATCAATCATGGAATTTGTTTTCGCCGTACGGCTCGCCATTTAGCCGACATCGTATGACGTAACGATTTAGCAGATTATTAGTTGATGTACTACATATGTATATATTGACAATAAATTTTACACGTTGCATGATGTCGGCTAAATTGTCTTTTCGGTACGTAAAATGGATCCAGACTAGGGTACTACGTGATACGATGACTAATTAGGACAATTAATATTAAAGTTAATTAACCAATTATGCTAGTCTATTTTAATAGTGGTTTCCATACGTATTAGTGATTAAACAAATGTTTACGTATACGTAGCAATGAGTAAAAGGGAAGAAAAGGTTATGGCAAGACTAATTCACATTTTCTCTTATAATAAGGGAAGATATAATCAGTTATAATAGAAGCTGGTATACTATAAAGGCATAAAATTTTCCCGTTACGTGATTTAATTTAGAATAAAGTAGATTGTGATCCAATTATTTTTCACACTAGTCTTGCCCATAAAATATGTATGCAGCAAATTAATGCATCGGCTAAACAAGATCTCCGGCACTAACATTTACACGTTACAAGGTTCTACAGATCCAAAAGTTGTTCTTGTATCGGTTAATTCTCGGACAGATTCA
This sequence comes from Cetraspora pellucida, assembly GCA_910591915.1. NCBI lineage: Eukaryota > Fungi > Glomeromycota > Glomeromycetes > Diversisporales > Gigasporaceae > Cetraspora > Cetraspora pellucida. The sequence goes on from CAJVQA010005957.1 coordinate 6,982, forward strand.
CCAAGGGTCTGTTTGGTTTAACAATCTTTGATTAAAAATTAATTTAGGACAAAGTGAAACCTGAGTGAATAAGAAAATGATGAAATTCCGTTTGTTAGGGTACTTCTTTGATGCAGATCTACATTTATTGAAGGTTCTGACGTGTGTGTCATCCTGTCGTATTAATTTTCCATGCTGTTCTAGGAAACGTCAATGTTACACGACTGATCCTTGATGGTGTTGGGTTATAATCATAACATGTACTATCGAAATGATCTATAATTTTTTTATATGTTGCACACCGGATGAAGGATCAGTCGTGTAACATCAACGTTCCCTCCTGTTGTTCTACGTACGCACACCAGATGACGTTAGTAGTGATTACTAACCGAATGGAAGAGTTTAGAAAAATAATAACAATTAGTAAACAGAAATGAAAGCAAACCTCATTAAGTATAAGGAATGCACAAAACGCTTAAATACACGTCCATTTCGCCTTTCTCAACTTTAAGTTAATCTTCAAATCATATTGAATACTAAAAAACATGACTATCAAACTTATTGGATATCCTATTTCAACACCTACTCTTAGAGTTGTCATATGCCTTAAGGAATTAGGTATTCCTTACGAATTCGAACCTCCAGCTAGTTTTCAAGCTTTAAAAGATAAAGATTATATCGCGAATAAGCATGCATTGTAAGTATTATCTACTACATGTCCTATATGTTTATATATACAAAGTAATTAGATTACTAACAAATCATAATAGCGGAAAAATCCCAGTCCTTCTGGATGGAGATTATGTAATTAACGAATCTCGTGCAATTTGTCGTTACCTTGTATCTAAATACCAAGGCAAATATAATGATACGATCTTGATTCCCAGCGATGTTCATAAAGCCGGATTAGTCGAACAATTCATTTCTTATGAATCATGTTACTATGACTCACCGGTCTCAAAAATCATAGGACAAGAAGTGTTTGCTAAAAAATTTCGAGGTAAAGACCCTGACCCTGAAATCATTAAGCAAGGTCGTGAAGACCTTAGTAAAGTTTTAGATGTTTATGAGAAACTTTTGGAAGGAAAGGAATATTTGATTGGAGAATTTTCTTTAGCTGATATCTTTCATTGTCCTTGTACTAATTTAGCCTATGGTATTGCCGCCCATTCTGATTTATGGGATAACAGGCCTAATGTTAAAAATTGGTGGAATAATTTGCGTAATAGGGACTGCATTAAAAAATCTTTTGAAGAAGTCAAAAATTAATTCATTATTTTTGGGAAAATTATAATTTATAGTTTATTTATTTGTATTTTGCTTTATAAATTTACCTGTTAAAACTGGCAACAATTAGTTCATATTAATAAATTCTTTCTTGCCAGTTATTTTTAATAATTTTATATACAATAATAAATATAACATATTTTTTGTGAAATCATTCTTTTATTGCACATGTTTAACATGATAACTCAGTATAAAAAAAACAAACCAAAAAACCTTATATATATGTGACTTTACTACGACAAAATATTACAACACATACAATAACTTTTTGTAATAATAGATATATTTAAAAGAAAGTTCATAGATCTCTATTACTAAATGGCTTGTCTGCTTTCTGCATTGTGATTGGCTACTTTTTAGACACATGACCATAAGTTACACGAATATGCACGTCCCATAATCATTAAAGACAAACAGACAAATAGACCATAAGGTCTTTTGGTTTGTATCTTTTGGTCTAACCATTCGTTTTAAAGCTATTCAATCGATTAAGATAAAGATTTTTTTAAAAAATAAAGAATTCTTATTGGTCAATATGTATAATGTGAAAGGTCATTTGGTTCTGACCAAAACTTGGTCTATTGGTCTTGAGTTCAAGCAAAAGACCTGGTTATTTGCCATCCCTGCCATAATGTTATCGTGTTGAAATATTATAATGTTACAATTGATATAGGATAGCAATACCACATAATAAAATGATCAGTGTTTTTTTATCTACTCTCTTTAGCCCTTAAGTTAGCCCTTAAGTGCATTGCTTTCAAAATTGTACGACACTAAATGTTATCCTATTATTTGTATATGATTGCTGCCAAGGAAAATTGTCATCGGGCTTTCAATTATATTTTTATCCAGAATGTCGTCTAGAGAAAATCTATCATCGGGCTTTTAATTATATTTGTACAAATATAATTGATTAAACCCGATAGATTTTCCCAAGATGGCGTTCTGGATTAAAAATATAATTGAAAGTCCGGTGACAGGTTTTCCCTTATATGAACTTGATCTTCTTTGTTGTATTATACTACCCATATAAATATATTAATGAATACTTTGTTCGTGTTACATATTGTTATTCCAAATAAAAAGTGTGCTACATTACTGTGCATTTTGTATCGTTATTAGAATTGTTTTACGTACAAATATTTCTTTGAAATATATATTTTAATATTGTTTTAGGATTCTGTGCTGCGAATCTAAAATGATATAAAATAAACATTTATTTTTTAAAAAAATTTAGCAAAGTTGGCCTGCCAGAATAACCATAATTATATAATATTATTTATTAATCATAATCACTGCCGGGAGCATAATATACGATCACTTAATTTAACTTATAAATTTAAATAATCGAAATAAAAATTTATACCAATGTTCATTAACCAACTAGATCGTGAATTTATGATTAGCAAAAACATACGTGAAAAACAATGTCTTGTCCGAATTTGTTTATAATGTTTTATATTATATGTTAATGCTATTTTATTTATTTAACCGTTCAACCACGAAATTTCGGAAAGTGGACGTATTTGTATTATTCCAATGAATTTATCAATATCGATATATATATATAACTTAATAAATCATATAGATATGGCTATTTCAACTTAATTTAATTGGTTAATAAAAAAGTCTCCTGTGACAATTGCTAACAACATCTATGCGATACGATCTTTGATGATTAAGCACAACCCAGTTTTCTTAACCACGACATAATATACGCATAAGGCTAAAATTTAATTAAGCACAAGACATTTGTTCTCATTTTTTTGGTGTTCTAATACGTTATTATTGTTACATAAATGACTAAAAAGCTCGAATATTGGGGGTTTTTTTAAAAAAATAAAAACATCTAAACTTTTACCAATACAAAAATTTTGTTAAATTTTATGCTACAATAATTTCCTCAAGATCAATAACATGCATGTAATGGTAAGATTATATAAATCAGTATATCTTAAACAATATCTTTAATTCTCCCAAATTATACTTACTAAAAAATCACTCTAAACCTATTTCGTTCAAATGCAAATTAGACTGTTTCCCATTTTCATTGTTTTCATATGTGTTCTTTGTGGTAAAATTCTTTTCTTACTGCTTATAAAAATTTAAAAACTCTATAATAATATGGTTTCTTTTGGTTTATTATTTAGCCACATCATATGGAAACCATGTAAAGTATCATAAACCTCATAAGAACAATGATCTGACTAAAGCTTATTGCAACGATGCTTGTGTCGATCTCACAAAGGACTCGAAAAATTGCGGATCTTGTGGTAACAATGTATGCTTTTTTTTTTTTTTAGTACTTTAACAATTTTGTTCAGTATTCTTTTCTAATTTTTCATCAAATAATTATATTCTCAGTGTGCTGATGGTCAGACTTGTGAAGAAGGAAAATGTATTTGCTCTACTGGCCAACCATTGTGTGGAAACAGCTGTGTATGTACTTATTTTACTCTTTGTATTTGTTTTATTCTACCTTTTAACTTTGTATAATTATATTTGCAGTGTGATAGCAGTTTTACATGCGTAAATGATTCTTGTTGCCCCAACAACAATACATGTAACGGCAATACTACCTGTGTACGTATTGATTTGTTTATGATATTATTCTACATTCTTTGAATATATGTCATTTTTTATATTGATTTCGAATAATTATATTTGCAGTGTGATAGTGGTTTTACATGCGTAAATGATTCTTGTTGTCCCAACAGCAACACATGTAACGGTAACACTATCTGTGTGTGTATTGATTTTTTTACGATAGTATTCTATATGCTTTAAATATATGCCCTTTTTTATATTGATTTCGAATAATTATATTTGTAGTGTACGGATAATTATATATGTACTTGTAGACTTCCTAATTGCGGAGGAGTAGATTTGGTGTGTTGTCCCTATAGCAATTCATGTGGAGGCGCTTACTGTGTATGTGTTTTTTTTCTCATTTGAACAATATTAACATTCTAACTTTATTTTAATATTTATTTTTTGTAGGGTCCATGTATTCCGAATGCATAAAAACTAGTGCGATGGTGTAAAGCACCACCCATCTTATTCGATATTATAGGTGTGAAAATTAATAAATCTAAATGGTATACTTACAATAAATTTTGTAGTTGAAGCTGAGATCGGTTAATGATTTATCTAAGGTTATAATGTATCAAATGTTTAAAACATGTATCAGAGCGCACATTATAAAAAATAAACACCTGTTATTTACTATTAAAATCATAAAATCATTAACACCTACTACTAAATAATGAACTTAACTACTGCTGAAATTACTAATAACTAATAACTTAATACTACTATATTTTGAGAGTCAAACCACCCATTGTAAAAATATTTAATAGCTTTTGCCTAGGTATTTTTAATTTTGATAGTTATAAATCGTAAATATAAAATTTGCACTAATATAATATTAAACTGCCAATGTATATAAAACTGTAAAAATTGTGGTTTGGATGGCAAAATATAGTAAATTGTAAATTATGAAAATCTTAAACCTACGTTAAACTTTATAAATTTATTTATTGCCAAAATTATAATCAATTAACTATTAACCTACCTATTGTTAAAATTATAAACATATTTATTATTATTTATTTTTTTAATGTTAAGGTGAGGTCATGCCCTTCAGTTTTTATTAGTATATATCATCATAGCTTGTGCAAGTTTTAACATTATACATTATTTATTACTCTATATATTTATTGAACATGAGATTCAGACTAATTTATCTGTAATCTAAACCTACCAAAGTTTTGTATTGTGTCTCACTCACACCTAACTTGGATTTTGCTTTCTGTTTATTTATATTAAATAACTTACATAATTCTTTTCATATTTTATAACTTATTTTAACAATTTCAAATTGGTCTGTTAGGTCATTTGCTTCTTTTGAGTTACTATTTTTGGTCTGTTTTATAGTTTATATCTCAAGTCAAGGTTCTGCTGTTGTTACTAACTTTTTAATACAGATACTATAATACATATTTCAACTCAGATCTTTTGTTACTATTATTGATTTATGTTTTTTTGATTTTAATGTTATTTTCTTCAAGTTGTGTACATTTAATCTATCTTTTAAGTACTTTTTTTTATAGTTTTATTAAAACTATGTTTTGAGTAATCTCTTTCAATTATTAGTTATTATAGTATTACTATTACTTTTAATTAAGTTATTTCTTATCTGTCATTAATATAATATTTATATTAGTATATTTTTTTTTTTTATTATAAATTTTTATATAGATGTGATCAAAACTTTAGTTTGGTATTTTTAGTTATATAGAACAGATTATAACTTTTTATACTCACAATTATCTTCTATATTAAGATATTTTACAATATCAAAAATAGTTTTAATTCTTGAAAAATCAATTCTTAATTACAAATCTTTTATATATTCATTACTTCTCTTATTATTTTGTTTATATTACTTTAATGTTATCTTTTTAATTAAGTTTTTACAAATTAGATGTAAAGATATTGATATTGTTCTATTTTTAGAAAACTTGTTTATATAATTTTTTATATAATAAACCTTCTGTAATACTACTATTATATATAGTACTTGCACTTTACAAAATTAATTTATTTCTAAAATTTCTATTTTAGTTATATATTGCATTTAGTCTTTATTTATAGAATTTTGTATTCAATTACTGTTTTTTTTGATTTACAAAAACTAAAATCTTTCTGAATTTTTTTTTAACTAGACTTAAACTATCAACCTTAAATATAGAGATATAAAAACTTAACTGCTAAGCTATAAAATCTATACTATATTATAAACATATTTATATTATATAAATCTATTTTATATTACAATAATAGAATTTTATTATTAAAAATTTTAAAATATTTATTATCAAAATTATAAATAATTTAAAAAAATTTTTTTTATTGATTTCTTTTTAAAAATTTAGATAAAGCAAAAAATTATAAATAATTCAATAAATAGTATAGTAACATATAAAAAAAGACTAATCAAAAAGAAACAAATAAGCAAAATACATAAGTAGAATATAAAATTGTAATAAATAAAAAAATTAAGAAATATAGTAATAATTTTTGTTATAAAAATAATAAAAATTTTAAAAAATTGTAAACTTTTAAAAATTTATTGTTGATCCTAAAAAAAAATAAAAAACAACATATAATCAATTATCTGAATAAACAACAAATAAATAAATATAATATATATAAATAAAAAAACAAATAAATAAAGTTAGATATGTAAAATAGTCTAAAAAGAAACCTGAAGCTTATAAAAATTACACAAATACAGAGTTTATTCAGATATATTAATAATTATAAAACAAAGTAATAAAGTATAAAGATAATCATCCTACACAAGCTATCAATAGCATTCTTAACTACTACTATCAACCTGTTCATTTCTCTAATATAAAATTGTCTAATAAGCTTATAACTGATCCACTATTCATTAAATAACATGTTCAATTATATTTTCATAACTAGACTGCATTTAGACCTATTAATAAAACCTTTTTTGATAATTTTTGATAACAACACTATCACCTACTCTCTTATATCAATCCAACTTGATACCAATCTCTGAACTCTCACATTACAAATGAAAACTTTTTTAAACTTTTTCTTAGCTTCCTAATAACAAATCTGTGATCTTACAGATATTAGTTATAAAATGCTCAAACATCTCAGCTCCAAATACACTTTTACTATTACTAGTCTTTTTAACTATTGACTTCTTGAAAATAGAATTCTTAAACAATAAAAACATAACAGAATTTATTTTATTCTCAAATGTAACTCTTTTGATGATGACCTTAATCTTACTCAACCTATTAATTTTATTGAACATATTCATAAACTATATACTAAAATTCTTATAAACAGACTAAGCACTATATTTTTTTTTAATTCTATTCTTTTACCTTTTAATTATATTGCATTTTCTAACAATAGCATTTCAATTCTTATTCATATCTTCAATAATCTTATTAAAGATGCTACTTGCAATTATAAGAACATTTAACTATTTTCACAGGATATGAGTAAAGCATATAATTCAATTAACTTTATTCTTTTTAAACATTCACTTTTTTGTCTAGTACTCTCTTTATTTATTATTAATATTCTTTCCAATCTTTTAACTGACCATTACAACCAAGTTATTATTAATCTTGACTTTATTCTCTTATACTCTATTCACAATGGTATTGATTAAGGTAAAACTATTACTCTTTTATTATAATGCATATATTATAATTTACTTATCTCATATATACATGCACAAGTACCTGTTTATATCTTACAATCCTTCTGGAATACTAATCTCAAACTCCAAACATTTAATTCACTACAAAAACAATACTCTGTTTGACATATATGGATAACATTCTTTGGGTTGCTTTATTACAAACTAAGCTTTTCAATATACTATCTATAGCTGAATCATTTTATGCTATAGCTAACATTCAAGTTAATTTCTCAAAATCTATTCTGGTTACCAATAATTCTCTATTTCACTACATTTCTATCTTCTATAATAATTATCTTTTTTCACTATATTCTTCTAAACAATTTTTTAAATTTTTAGGTTGCTAGTTCATCTTGAACAATAGGCAATTTAAACAAACAAAACTGCTTATTGCTAAATTCTCTTAACTTATTCAAATTGCTAAAACCAAATATATTACTGACTCACATGCCTATTACATTATTAACACAATTATTATTTCTACTTTTGAATATTATTTTCAAAACATTGTAATTAGTCAGTTTACCTACAATAAAATCTTTACTCAGCATATCAGTCTTGTTAAACTTAAAGCTAAACTTTATTATACAATACTCTCTAGTACTCTTTTACATTTCCAAATTTATAACATCAAACACATCTGAAACATCTAACTACAACACTATATTTCTAACCTTTTCAAATAACTTAATAATTCTAACCTATTAAGCATATTGATGTGGGGTATAGGGTCGAGAATGGCACTACAGAGACAAGAAGGAATGCAATGAATTGTCGCTTCAAATTCATCGACATCGTGTAACATCGCTCAAGGCAGGTGAGGCAGATTCAATTTGGCACTGGTCTATGGCAGCCTTGAGAACATTATCAGGGGAGTTTAAAAGAGTGTAGGGTTTTTTATTTATTTATTTATTTTGACAGTTTAGTTAGTTTATTAATTAAAAACTTTATTAATTATTT
>CAJVQA010005958.1:0-15460 GCA_910591915.1 Cetraspora pellucida
ATATATAGTCAATTCTAGTCTGATATCATGAACTGTGCTATGTATTTTGTAGATTATTAGTATAATCTGCTAGGTCAAACATGTTGATACTATGTAGATAATTAAGTAATTAGAATTTAGTTGTTGATGTTGTAATGGTATTGTGGTCTGCATTAAAGTCTTCAAGTATAATAGAATATAAGTTTGACAATATTGCTTGTTGTGTTCATATAGTAACTGTATTTTGTATAAGTCTGTGCTTATTAGTGTTGGTTAATAAGAGATATACTGAAATGATTCTAAATTTGTAGTCATTTTTAAAGAAATAATCTATGGTAATAGCATCACCAGGTTAAGTAAATATGTTATGTATATGGAGTTTGATATTATTTTTAATTATTATACATGTTCCTTCTTTGGATTCTGTCAAGTTGGACCAATAATATAAGTATTAAGATGTGTTTTCAGAATTTGGTTTTTATGGTTTAGCAATTTTAGTTTCAGAAAGACTAATTATATGTAAATTATGAGTTAGACAGATAATAGTCATTTTTCTTGTATATTATATCCTTGCACATTATGCATTGAGATGTTAAGTTAAAGTAAATCATTATTAGAAAGAAAGTTAGAGTCAGATACAACATTAAGGTTAGATGTATAGGGTAAAGAAAAGAGTAATGAGTTATCTAGAGATGCTGGTATAGTAAAGACTGGTACTAATGTCTTGAATTTTAATTATATGTTTGGGTAATGCCAGATAGCTTAAATTGGTAAAATAAAGTGATTAGGTAGAGGTTTGGATTTGAAAAGAAAATAGACATAAGCTTTACTATAGTTATTTTTAATAGAGATGTTTAATATATAGCCACATAGGTTATCAGGTAAATAGCTAAAGCTGTAGATGCGATGTAAGAAAGTAATAATAGTTTGAGGATAAAGAAGTAGTGGTATGTGGTTATAAAATAGAAATTTGTTGTAGCAAGTATTAAATTGAATATTGTTATAGTATTGGTTAGCTATAGTGGTTTCATTATAGCCTTCTAAAATCAGTGCTACTTATTTCACTAACAGTCATTTCACCAAAAGTTCATTTAGCTAACATCACATGAGGTTAGTGTTAGGATTTTATTAGTTTCAGGTATATATTTTAGTAAATTGTCACTTGGTGTAATGTTAGCTAAATGAGCTGTCGATAAAATAATTGTCAGTAAAATGATACAGATCCTCTAAAATAGTTCCTACTATTTAGAAGTAATTGTTGTCTAATTCATTGTTCTTTATGATTAGATTAGTATCTAATATATTATTGTTAATTAAAGAGAATTTGGAGAAGATAAGTATGAATAGATAGTAGGTATAACCTTTAATTGTAGAAAGAAGTAATCAGGTAAGAGTTGAGACATATATGGTAGGTGTATATAGCATTTACTATAGTCCAGTTTGATTGCTAATCTTAGTGCATAGTTAAAGATATTGTATTGTGTAAAGTTGTATTGGTAAATGTGTTTTAGAAATGAGTTGAGTGTTTGTAGATGTGGAAGTAAGGGTTGCTTTAGACATGTTAATCATTGGTTATAGCAAAAGTCTGGATCATATAATGTATTGTAAATTGGTTTTTGCAGAGCTTCTTTGATGTAAGATGATAAAATAAAGTTCAAGGAAGTAGAAAATTCTTTTGTAGTTTCACTCACTGTATGCTCAGCTTGCACAGCTGTGAAAAGTACTATAGCCTGCTCTGTACATTGAGTCTGGCCATCATTAACTTGGTTCTCCATGTAAATGGACTTAACCACCTATTCACTTACATTATTCTCTTCTAAAAATGGCCCATATTTAATGAAAGACATTATAATTCCAAAAGTGATGGCTGTTTTTATAGATACTACAGAAGATTTTATTGAAAATGAGTCTCTTCTTTATTTTTTAAGAAGAATAACTCCTCAATTGCAAAAGGTATTTTGAATTTAATATTGAATTTGATGTGTTGCATTGTTTCTGTCTCTGGTAAGGCTTTTTTTTTATAGAATTTGGTTATTTCAGAGTAATTTGGAGAATTGCCTTGTATATAATCAAAATATGTAATAACTTGAGCTAGAAAGTTAGTATTGATAAGTTTTGCTATAAGAAATTCAAAGGCTTGTTGTTTATCCATTTTATTAATATTGTAGTTTTGAGCAGCAGTTTTATGATATATAGATAGATATTGATAAAAGTAAAAGTCTTATTATTTTGGATTAGTTTTAACAGCATTAGAGAAGCAAGTGTACTCTTCTGCATTTGTTGCTAGTTCATCAAGAGTTAGAATAGGAATTGGTTTTGTAAATGTGGCTTCATGTTGGTCTTTAATATAAAATATAGATGTATCAAGAAAAGATTCATTCCATGTTTTATTATCTTCTTTTGGATAGGTTTTGTAAGATGTTTTGAATATATCTTTAATGAGTATAGATAAGTTATGTATAGGTTGTGGTTTAAAGATTGTTTTTAAATTAGTATTATCTTCTTTTGTTTTCCCTTTTGTATCAGTAGGTTCAAGGTAGGGGCATTTAGTATCTGTACATGTGAGTATATAGTAATTTGCATGTTTAAAGGTTTTATGACATCATTTTTGTAGGTTGGTTGGTTTTATAAATTCAATATTAGTTAGAAGAAGGTTTTTCAAATATGAAATAAAGTGTTGTCTGAATTCATATTTAAGATAGTTAGATACTTTAGTTTTGTTAATAGTATTAGAAAATTGTCAGCTATACAGTAAGAAGACTTTTTTAAACTATTCATTAAAATGTCTAAATGAGTTTTTGAGTAATGATATATTATATTTGTTAAGAAAAAGAGATTTATGAAGGTTGAAATTTAGTTTAATATTAAATCAGTTATCCATTTTAATAGAAATTTATTGTTGTTTTTTATCAAAGTCAGTGATCTCAGATATTATTTTAAACCTTTTAGGTCTGAGTTTGATATCTTTAGCAAATTTTATATAGTTGATTGCTTGATAATTATTAGAAAGATATAGATGTAGACAAGCAAAATTAAAACAGAATTGTAATTGATTTTTAGTTTTAATTAGTGGAATTGTAGCAGGAGAAGCAAATATTTCAGAGTAGTTAAGTTTAGTAAAGAAGACTGTTGTAAATATATGTATAAGTTTTTTAAGAGTTTCTTCTAAAATGTTAAAAGGGATTGTTACAGTTTTATCTGTTTCAAAGTTGTGTTTTTGAATTAGGTCAATAAAAAATTTTGGTCTAGTATCAGCTATTTGTCTAATCAACAAATAGAAACTAGCTTTAAGTGCATATTTAGTTTCTGTGACTTTTTTAAGGACTTTACCCAGATAGAAATTATATAAATATTCTTTAAGAAATTAAAAAGTTGATGTGATATCTTTGTTTCTAATTTAGTATAATTTTCCATTTCATCAGTAACTGGAAAGTTTGCTAGCCAGTCAAATGATAGGTTGAGTTTGGGTTTTACTGCTTGACTGTAGGATTATTCATTTGGTTTTGGTATTATTGTTATTGTTCATTATTAATTGTTTTATTTATAGTTGAAGTGAGAGATGTAAGTTTAGAAATAAGAAGATTCTTAGTAATAAGTTTTTTTTTATATAGGTTTTGTTTTTTGTATTGTTTTTTTGTTTTTGTTATATTTGTTTTAATAATGTTAAAAACTTTTTATAAATTTTAATTTTTTCTTCTTTAGTTATTATAATGAGTTTAATTACAATAGCAGTTTAATACTATATAGAAGTAAGTGCTTTGGTTTGGATAATAGATTTGAGTTTGAGTTTGTGGATACATTTGAGATGTGTTAGGAATCCTTTAATAATAAGGATGGATTTATCGAGAAATGAATGTATATTATCTTCTAAGAAGCCACATAAAATGTTTTTATTTTAACAAATAATACAAGTATATGCATAATATAAGTATACTTAGATTTGAGAGAATTATATCAAATTAGATGAAGTTTATTGTTGAGTTAAAAAATAGTTTAAGAGAAATAGTAATGAAGAGACAGTAGTTGTTTTTGTAATTGATAATTGAGAAATAATTTCTTTAAGTTATTTAACTTGTTTGGGTGTAATATTCATATCATATACTTAAATTTTTAAGAAGAAAAAAGAGGTGTTATTTGTCTAAATAGGATGTTAAGATTACTAGAAATAAAGAAAGTATGAAATTTTTGGCAATAGCAGCAAATAATAGTAGGTTGAATAGGAGTTTTGAAGTAATAGAGAGATTTAAAAATATTGCATTCAGATAAATTAAATATGAATGGCATCACTTTAAGTAATGTAGATTGTACTTCTTGAATCATTATGTCATAACAATTGCTGTACTTGTTATGGAAATAGGCAAGATTAAAGTGATCTGGCTCTTGGGTAGTCAAAGTAGGCATTCTGTTTGATAGAGAAAGAAAAATACTACAGGTTTACTTAAAGATGAAAATTAAAGTTACTTAGTAAAATTTTTTGTTATTAACTGTTAAAGTTTTGAATATATAATATTTATAATAATGAGAGTTGACTTGACAGAGGTATAATGTAATACTATGGCTACTGTGGCTTTGTGTAACATTAGGAACAGGCCTACTGAATAATTGATTGTAGTGGAAATTAATTGCAATATTTTGAACTCAATTAATTAATTGTGGCTGTACCACAATTAGTCAATTAATTGCAATTTTTCTTATAATTTAAAATGTAATAAAAAAAGTGATTTGACATTAGAATATCATATTAAAAAAAATAATTAGTAATATACATTATTGTATAAAGAAATTAGATAATAAAGTGATTTTTTTTTTTATAACCTGACAAAATTTACAAATTGTGCAAACTAATAGACATAAAAGTTACAAACAAAAACTACATAGAAGCTTTTTTTAAACCTGCAAATGATGGCAAGTATCATATAAATTATGTCCTCATGGATTACAGCCAATAGCCCAAAAACAAGGAATGAACTATACAAATTTAATAAATCATTTGAGTGCAAAACATGAAAACTTCAAGTTAATTTACCAATATAGTATTGGAGATAATACTTCTATAGTAAATACTGAGATGTTTAATTATAGTGCAAGTGTAGTAAATATTTTTAACTGGGTAAGCCTTATCATAAAGTGCCAATTACCCTTTAATATATGTAAGAATTCAAATTTTGTGTCACATACCAGCCTTTCAAGATTGGATGCTTCTACGGTTATCAAATATATTGATAACTTAGCAGAGATTGTATGATAATGAATAGCCAACATTTTATCAGAGAAAATTGAAATTATATTTAATAGATAGATGAATAATGATATTCACTTTGTTGGGTTGTTTGGCATTTACCAAACAGTTCATAAATCTAAAAATTTAATCTTACTTGGATTTTCACCATTTGAGGATCATACTACACAAAGTGCAGATGCACATATTATATTTTTCAAAAATGTCTTAGAATCATATAGCAAATGTATTGAGAATATTCTTTTTATTTCAGATGATAATTGTAGCACTAATAAAAAAATAGCAAATGATATGAATATTTCATTCATAGAATGTGCATCACATCATTTAAATTTGGCAGTTAATAATATTATTGCTTCTCAATCTGCTCTTGTAAGCAAAATTCGTTCAATTTATACATGATATGAACATATAAAAATCATGGAAAACTTGTAAAAGTGACATCTTTAAAGCCAATAATGGATAATGTAACTTATTGGATGAGTGCTATAAAAATGATTGAGCAATGCAAAGAACTAATTTCTTACATTACTCAGGTTAACAGATTTTCAGCTCATAATATTTTATTGGTAGAATAATTAAATCTCAATAAGGTTAATGCTTTTATAAATTAGCTTCAATATTTTTCTGAAACAACAAAAGACTTACAAAGTGAATCTATAAGCTTAAATGATGTCTGTGCTTATTTTGATTTGTTGATAAAAGAATGTTCAAGCTTAGAAACCTGATTAAGTAGCAATGCACTAATAATCTTTGATCTTATTTTCGAAAAAGCTATTATCAAAGTCTTGTGTAAGTAAAAAACTATATTAATATCTGAAGAAAAACAAAAACTTGAGCCATTTATTGTTAAGAGTAAGCAACAAACAGCAAAAGAATCTATAACAATGAAAGAATGAGTTGCAAAGAAGCAAAAATCAAAAGAGTCAAAGTATATGGATATGAATATTGTTCCACCTACATCTAATGCAGTAGAACATTTATTTTCAGTTGTCAAATATTATTATACTAACTGGAAAAAGTCTCTTGACCCACATACCTTAGAAAATCTACTATTTCTACGAATGAATAACAAAATGTGGTCAATTCAAGACATTCATCAAATTAAGCAAAAAGGTCTCTATATTTAGTATGCAATGCATACATAATGTATATAAAAAAAAAATCAAATATATATACATATATAGTATATAATATATGAAAATGCATATATTAAAAAACATTAATACTGTATACATACATACTGTATAATCAAAGTTCGTATGTACATAGTTAAACAAAAATCACAATTAATTGCAATTAATTGCAATTATGCATTATTAATTGAATTTAATTTTTCTTACGATAATTTTATCATAATTGGAAATTGTTTTTGTATAATACAATTTAATTACAATTAATTTTTCGGTACCCCTGATTAGGAATAATTTTGTGTAATCTATGTAGTACAAGATGTGGCTGGTGTGACAATTGTGACTTAATATAACAGTTTAGTTATATATCCCAAAAAAGTCTTGTAATATTGTACAAGATCAAATTAATAAAATAGGAAGAATCAATAAAAGATTATATACTATTTTAGGTAATATTAAATGGTTTATTATGAAAATAATTGTAGTAATAATTTGATGTTATACAAAAATTATATAAGAGAAAAAAAGTAAGGATAAATGCAAAAAAAAATTTTAAAGAGTTTGCAAGAGAGTTAAAGTTGTTTTTCAAGATATCTCCATCAATATTAAGTCTATGAAGTTCGTTTAGACTTTGTTTTGATTGGAGAGATTAGCTTTACAATATTTCTTAGAGCTACAAGGTAGATTGTAAAGTTAGTTTTAGAGAAATAATTAAAGAACTAATTTAGAAACCCAAGATCTATTAGTGCAGTATTAACTGCGAGTTTAAAAGCTAGATCTTTGAAATTTTCAGAATATATATGAAATTAGGAACTGAATAAGTTTACTTAAGACGCCAAAGTTGGTTATCTTAATAAAATAACCAGATATTAATGATTTTATTACTGATGATTTTTTAGTTATTTTTATATAAAAATGATTTACAGAAAGAGTTTTTTTTTCTTTTTTTTTATTAATTATAATGCAAAATAGTTTTATTAAAATAATAAAAAAAACTTTTACATATAAATAATACAAATGTAGCTTAGTTAAATTTTATACAATAAACATATTGAATCTGTTTGATGCAATTTTTATAAAAGAGCTAACTAAATAAAATTATTGCAAACTACATATATAACATATACTAAATAATCAAAAATATTATATCATTTAGAACTATACCCAATCAGAAACTTATATTTGTATATATTATTTTACTATCCATATAACTATATACTTTGTTTTTAGTATAAAATATTTTGTTTATCAATATAGTCTATAAGTTCTTTTTTTTTTACAACAAATTATATAAAATAAATATACTAATAAATATTAATTCTAATTTTTAAACATATCACATACAAGTAAATATCTTAATAAACATTAAATTTTTTTATTTTTTTATTTAATAAGTTGTCATATTAGTACTTTATTAAGATTTTTAAAATTACTATTGCAATTATATAAATATATCTAACAACTAAGCCTAGCATTATCTAACTATTCTAATAGTATCTAACAACTAAGCCTAACATTACCTGACTATTCTAATAGCATCTAAGTGCAACTTGTTGCATTACCTTTAGCAGATATAAGCTGCTTGTCTAACTATCTAAAGTTTATAATAAAAGGGTCTTCTCTTTTCTATAACAAGCTTTCAAATTGTTTTTTAATTTCTTCTTTTATTTATTTTATTTTTTTCTTATTTTTTCCTTTTTTCTATTTCTTTCTAACCAGCTTTCTTCTTTTTGCTTAAATCTTTTTCTTCTTTTTGTCTTTTTTTTCATTTTGCTTATTATTTTTCTTTCTTTTTTTTATATATTAAACTTTTTATATCATATTATTTAAACTTATTTGTAAAAGGTGTTTTAGGCTATCTTTACTACTATATTCATAAACTGTTGTCTTGTTCTTGTACTCAAAAGTCATGCTAATTTTCTTAAGTTGTTTTTAAAATTAGGCCTTTGAATAGTACTTTCTTTATTTCTATTTTATCTATCTCTGTTTTTTCAAAAAGTCTGTATATAATATATAAGATGAAACTCGGATTTTTTCTTCTTTTTTTAAATCTTTTTATGCTGTTATAATAGATACTTTCTTTATTCTTTTCTAAAAACTTGCTTGTCTTTTACAAGATGCCATATATTCTTATATTTTTTTGGTTTTGTTTTAAAATACTTGGCATTCTGTTGTTGTATATATATCTGGCTTTTTTCTGTTAAGTTTTTTTAAGATTAAAAGTTTGTCTAATATATATTTTATAAAAACATTTCTTCTTGAACTGCTTCTTTTTTGTTACAAAGTGTATTCTTTTAGATAACTTCAATTTTTTTAAATTATTTTTAATTATAGATTATTACTTCTTTTAATGATTCAATATTCTTGGTTGCTGTACTTTTCTTTTACTCTATTTCCAACCTAACATTTGTTATTATTTTATATAGAAATCTTGCTAATAGATCTATTTACTTGTTTTTTTAGTTAAGGAAGTACTTCATTTCTTTATAACTAACTTTTTTTTTTGGTGTTAAGATGAGGCCTTGCTCATATCTTTATTAATAGTTTTTAAAATTAGTAACTTTATAAAATTACTATATACAAAAACAATTCTATATAATTGCTATGTCTGTGGTCAACACTTGCAGTTAAGGCTAATCATTAAACTGCTAACTATATATAACTAACTTAAGAAGAAAACTATATTCAAGAGTAAAGCTTAGACATATTTATCTGCAACCTAAACCTGCTAGAATAGTCAAGACTTATCTAGCTTTGAATAATTAAAATATAGTTAAATAAGATATTGTATTTGATCCAAAAAATAGGTCAAATATTAATTTTTTTAATAGTATAACCAAGAGGTAGGCATGTATTGGAGTTTGAATGTACTTAGTCAGATAATCTATATATATATAAATATATATATATTTGGTAGTTGTATTTAGTTTGTCTATTATAATTAGTTTGAGTTAAGTGTTTAGAGAAAGGAGGTTTAAGGCCTTGTTGTTTTTTCTAATTTGAAAAGTTTATGTAATATGGTTTCCAGAATAGTTTGTGACATAGCTCATTGATTTCAAAAAGTATTTTAATAGCTTTTGTGATACTAATTTGTACAAAATGTTAAAGTTTTGAATTATTTGAATTAGAGATTTGAGTATAAGTCTTTTAAGAATAATATCAAGATAAAATGAGTTTTTATTAGATGGTATCTGATGAAATGTTTCATAGTTTTAGAATTTTTGAATAAATTCTTCTTACTAAAGTTTAAAAAAGTTCAGATTGCTTTGACTAATATGTTTGGAAATAATATCTTGAATAATACTAGTAACTAGTGTTGAGTTAAAACATGTTCACTAATTAGTTAAGAAGTCAGATAGGTTGCAATAAAAGCAGTTTGTATTATAGTAAGTGTATAGATATATTTTGGGACATAGGAAGTATGTATATAGTTTGTTTAGTAGAATTTTGATTTTAAAAGATTTAAAATAATTAAGTTTGAAGTTGGTTATATTATGTGTTAGTTTTTAGTTATAATTGAAATATAGCCAAATGGATCTCTAATCTATTTCTAAGATAAATTAGTTCTATTCCTGGTTTTGTTTTTGGGATGACCACATTGCCAAGATGTAGGCTTTGCAGATATTTTTGATAAATGTTCTTGTAGAATATTCTATAAAATGTTGATTCTAGAATAGCATATAGTATAGGTTATAGATATTAGTATAGTTAAAATATAAATCAAGAGAGAGATTGTGTTGTTTAGCAAAGAGTCAGCAAGATTATTTAGGTTATTGTCAGTATGAGCTTGCATCTTATAGAAATTAATTGAAGGTTATAAGATTTAATAATATTCAATAAAATATGCTATATAGACTATGTATTGAATTTAAAAAGTTTATTAGAATTGGAGAGTGTAGTATAAATGTTAGTATATTTAGTAATAATAGATTAGGAATTTGTAAAGATGTTGACTATTGCATCTCATAATGTAGTAGAAATAGCTAAGAGAATAACCATCAGTTCTGCTTTATTAAATAATGGCCAAAAGTTAATTTTGGCAAAAAATTTATAAATAATTTGGTTATTGTTATTAACCTAAACCCAGCCAATGTCTATTGTACATTAGTCAGTTCTAATGTTAATTACTAAGCCATCAGTATAAAAGTTAACTTGTTGAGAGCTATTAAGAATTGAATATTGTTCAAGTATGTTTGCTGCTTTATTAGTTTTAAATATTTTAGAAATATAAGAGTTCAAAATTAGAATTGTTGATACTGAAGAAATTGATATTAAGTGTTTAATAGCTGTTGAATGAATAAGGTCAATATAATTGACATTAATGTTTAATGCATTAGAATTGACTCTTCCTAAAAATTAGAAAGAAGTAATTCAGATATATTAATAGTATATAAATTTAAAATTCTGTTAGAATTTAAATAACAGTCTAAGTAAGGTGGGCATTGGGTTAGTAAAAAAGAATAGTATCCAGAATGGTTTATGTTAATATTTGTTTGCCAGTGTGTAATAGATATTTGGTTAATATTTTTGAAATGTCTGCAAATTTTGTCAATAATAATCTTATTATCAGTATATGTAAGTAATTAGAATTTAGATTTTTTGAAAATATGCTATAAGCTGTATGCAAATAGATTATATTCTAGTTGTTGGTAGTATGAAAGAAAGATTCTGAAACTATTGTGGGCCATTATGGTGTCTTCTAAATAAATAAACTATAATGGGTTTCAGCTCTTAGATAAGTATGTCAGTTGTGATTAAAGATGTTTCTATTTTAGTAAAGTAGTATTGTCAGCTGTACAAAGCTGTTTAAGATATAGAATGTTGAGATTTCTAATTTGTTTTTTGAAGCTAATATATTCGGAGTGTTGAGATAAAATTAATTCTAGTAATTGGAGGTTGTATGATATAGCATTTGTTTATAAAATATTAGAATTAGCTGTTATCAATATATTTAAGTATATTAGTAGTTAAATAATTTTGAAATTTAAAGTATGTTTGTTTGGATTATTAATGATAGGATTGGAGTATTGAAGTATATTTATAGTTACTATAGGTTATTTTGGAGCTGTTGTAATCTGATTTGTGTTGAGATTCCTAGTAAGTTAGAATTGTTAAGTCATAATAAAAAGTTAGTAATATAATATTAAAGTTGAATGTTTTATATATTATTAACATTATACAAATATAGGTTGAGCATAGTACTATTGAAAATTAAACATGCTAAATGAAATTTACATTTGGCTATTGTTAAGTATTTAGCAAAAATATTGTTGCATATGAAGTAAGACATAATAATGTTGTATAATCTATATTCAAGTATGAGTATAATAATTATATTGATTATATAAATAATTTGTTTATCTGTAATTTTCTTTGTACTAGTAATATTTATAAGTTAAAGTGTTTCTTCTCAAATAATTTTAATTTGTTGAGTTTGTTTGTTATTAAGTGTAAACCAACAATCTAAAAACTTAAATAGTTAGCTAACAGGTATAGATTCTAAGATAGAGTTGAAAAATTGAATATTTGATATAAATGAATTAGAAATAAAAACAAATTTGGTAGCATTAATCTGAATGTTGGCCATTAGGTAGAAAGATGAAGCAGTTTGAATAATTTGTTCTAGTTCTTGTTTTGGTTTTGCTATCCAGAATATATCATCTATATAAGCCAATACTAATGTAGATGCATCAAGGCTTTGAAATCTAGGTACTTTATAGTTAACTTCTTCTAGATATATTATCTTTTTATTTAATATTTTTTTTTCATAAGATTATTAGCTTTATCATTCTATTTATTCTTACTATGACTTTTTACTTTAAACCACTCTATCTATATATTTTTTGTTCTAATTATATATTATATTTTTCATTTTGAAAACTTTATTTTTATCTATATACTCTAAGCTTTTACTAATGTTTCTAATTGCTATATTGCTAGTTGTAAATATTTCTAGTCTTTTTTTTTGTATTGTTAAAATTACTGACTATATTGCTAGCATTTTAGCTGTAATAGATGTTGGCTATCTATTTACTTCTAATTTTACCACTTCTATTAACTAATATTATTTCTCATTTGTTTGTATTTATTTAATACTCATGTTTTTATTTATTGTTTCTTCTTGTTTTTTATATTTGCTACTCTAACTGTATATATTATATATTTGTTCTTGACTCTTGTTATGTTTCTTTTTAAAAGCTTTACTAACTCTTGACTAACATTTTTTCTTAGATTTTGTTTTCTAACTATTTCTATTTCTAAACCTTTTAGCATTTTAAGTACTATTAGCTTTTATTTATTTTTTTCCAACTTTTCTGTTCTTATATATTCTATTAGTTGGTTAGTAGCTGTTTTAATTATATTGTTATTTCTTTCTATTAATGTATCTAAAATCATATTTATTTTGTTACTAATTTTTATGCAATATTGACAGCTATTTTTTACTGTTTCTTTTTTTTTTATATATTTGTTACATTTGTTAATTTTAGTTGTTAAATTATTTACTATGTTATGTACTTGCCAGTGTTCTATTAGTAACATTTTTTCTTCTTTTTAACTATTTTTTCCAATTGTCTATTATTTTTTGAACTATATATTATTTATTTTTTTTTTATTCCTTGACAGACTTTTTCACTTAATCTTTATTATCTGTATATTATATTTATTTGTTTTAAAATGTTCTTTAACTTTTTTGCTTTCTAATTTATTAAGCACTTTTGTTTCTATAATTTTAAACCACTTTACCTTTTTGCCTTTATTTAATTGTTTTTAATAGTTTTTGAGTTACTACTATGTTATTAGTTTTTCTCTTTTTGCATCAAGTAGTTGATTTAGATATATTTGTTCTGTTTCACTTATTTTGATTTTATTTTTTTTTATAGTTATGTTTTTACTAGTTTGATTATTCTAGAACTGCAATCACTTGTTGTTTATAATTTACTTTCTATACTTATATTTATTTTTAACTCTTTTGCTTTAACTATTATTAGATAGTTTAAATTGTTTATCTAATATGACTTATCTTTTGGCAGTTCTTTTACTTTTTATATGTTTTCTGTTAACCTTGCTCTTTGACAGCTCTGTATTATTTTTAATTTTATTAACTGCTCTAAATTATTTTTTCTATTTAGTCTTGCTATTAGGCCTTCTACTTGTTTTATTGTTAGTTCTTGTTATAGGGTTTGGCAACTACCAAAGTTCTTATATTTCATTATACAGTTCTTTAGTATTCTTGGCAGATTGCTTTTTTGTTTGTCAAACATATTATTAATTAGTGTATTTTATTTATTTCTCTCTTTAACATCTTCATTAGTTGTAGCATGTAGCTTAATTTTGGTATTATTATTATAATATTTATATATATAATCTGGTTCATTATTATTTTTTTATACTTATAATCTGGCTTATTTATTTTTTTTGCTTTTTTTCTTACTAAAACTTCTTACATTCTGTTGTTTAGTCAGATTTTTAATAAATAAACTATTTTGTTTTTTGGCTCTTTTATTATCTTGCTTTTTCTAAATATTATTTCTTTTTCTTTTTTTAATTTTTTTATTCATTATTATTAGTTTTAATTTAGATTTATTTATTTTTATGTTATTTATTTTAAAAAACTTTTTTGCTACTTTTAGGGTTTTTAGTAATTATTTTTTATTATTCATGATTTATGTTGTATTACTGTATCTGCATATGCAATTGCTATTTGGTAGTAGCTTGTAATGTTGTTATAATATATTTAATCTTTAATTTTTTGTTCTACTATATGGCCTAACCTCTTATTTTTCTGTATCTTTTCTAATAACAAATTATAGAAAAGAGTTATATTAGTAGTAATATTACTTTATTTTAATCTATTCTATCTCTTACTATTATATTTTCATTGACTATAAGCTGTACTTATTTTAAAATGTTTTTTATAAAAGAAATTTAAGAAGTACTTAATTGTCTTTCTGAGTATTTTGTCTTTTTGTAAGGCTAGCTCAAGACTTTTGAGCAAAACTAACTCAAATACCTTTTTTATATTTTGTAAAAGTATCTACAACTTTTTTTCTTTTTTTTTGCTTTTTTTATTATTATGTTTAGCATATGTACTAGTTTTTCTATTGAGTTTTTTGGCAGACTTGCATAGTTTGATCCTTTAAGTATTTCTTTCTTAACAAATATTTTACTAAGCCTTTTTGTTATCAACTTTGTTACAATTTTTTAAAATGTTTAATTAGTGCTATTGGTTAAATATTGTTCAAATTGTATTTTTATTCTGTATCTTTTGATATTGTATATACTTGTGCTATTTTTTATTTTATTGGTATCTCTTCTGTCTTCAAGCACAAGTTTGCATATCTCTAAAAACCTCTTATATGTTTCTTTCTGCTCATTTAATTAAAGTGTAGCTTATTTCTGATATTTCTAAAACTGTATCTGTCTTAAACTCTTTAATTATTTTATTTTATTCTTTTTTTTTAATTTTATTTTCAATTTTCTTATATTATTCTTCTCTAATATAATCTTGTAACTTATAAAATTTTTTTAGCCTTTTGATATCTCTTTTAATTTAGTATTTTTTTTTCTTAAATTGCTTTTTATAATATTCTACTGTTTCTTCTTTAATTAGTTCTGATTTTATTACTAGTCTTGTTTTTTCTTCTATTGTTTAATAACTTTGTCAAGTATTACCTTCTTGTATAGCTTATTCAAAAGACTGACTATCATTATCTCTTGGTTAGTTTTGATTATTTTACATCTTTTGTCTATGTTTTCTTTTATTTGTCTTCTTTGTTTTTGTTTGCATTCTTTTTTCTTTTTTTTCTAAAGAATTTTCTGCTAACCTTTAATGTTTTCTATTTAAGTATTAAACTATTGTTTTTGGATTTTTGATAATTTTGTACTAATTTTCTTGTCTAGTGCTTTGAGCTCTCTATTTAAATTGTTTTTATCTACTTCTATATTTTTTTGTCTTTTTTTATCTTTGCAAATTTGACTAGTATTTGAAATTCTACAATAGTTTTTTTTGTTATTAATCTTCTTGATTATACTGTGATACCGGAAAACGTGATACCGAATATCGTGACCGATCACGTGAAAAATGCACGAAATGCAATAAGTGCAATAA
>CAJVQA010005959.1:0-15460 GCA_910591915.1 Cetraspora pellucida
ATATGTTATTACAGTAGAAATTGCGAAAAAAAATTAATTGTTAAAACTGGGGCCAAAGGCCGTCAGTACAGTTTTCTCAATGAGTTTAACAGCTAGGAGTATAATATTTGCAGAGTATATGTAAAATTTAGAGCTGAACAAGTTTACTTAAGACACCAGGACAGGTTGTCTTAGTAAAATAAATAGTTATAAGCGTTTTTTGACGAACGAATTTTTTAGTTAATTTTTGTACAATGGATTTGCAGAAAGAGTTTTTTTATTTATAACATTTTAAAAATAACTTCAATATAGATTTTCAATGTTAATTGAATAATTTTATGCTTAATGTATTTCTATATATATATAATGTCTTACTAAAAGAATAAAACTTTGAATTTAATTTTATTTTAAAATATTTAATAATATTTTATCAGATATAAAAAAGACAATAAAAATGAATTGATGTTAAAAAAAACTAAAAATAGCTCTTATTAAACCTGATTTAGAAGTATTTCAAAATGATTTTAAGACAAAATCATCATTTGACTTCAATAAACATTGCAAGATCTACTTATATTTTAATGCTATTTTATCTTTTACTAATGCATTTACTATATTTTGAAACTTTATATAATTATCTCATATCATGAATATACTCAAATACATGTTATGCTTATTAGTTTTATATGTATTATTATTTAAAACAATATTATAAAATTGCTTATACAATTCTTGCTAGAATGAAGACATCCAAAAAATACATTTATTGCCAAAATGTTAAACAAACATTATTTAATTTGTATCTTGAACTTTTTTTTCAAAAAATGCATTAAGGAATAAGCCAGAATCAGAATTCAATTTATTACTATTATTATAACATTTGTAAATTGTATTATAAACATCTTGTTTATGAAAAATATAATGCAGATATTTTTTCTTAAGTATCTCTAACTGTATAATTAATACTACTTTACAGTTAGTAACTTAGATTAACATGGCAAATTATTGTGACTAATAAAATTAAATATTATATATTCTTTATACATATATATTTAGTTTAAAAGAGTTTATAATCCTAACATCTATTAGTTGGATATGACTGTGGCATATAGAGACAATGTTTCTATCTTTATATTAGTTAATACTTATATCTTTATCAAAAATATGAGTTGGTCATTATCAATTAAAAGTAATATATATCACTTTTGATATTAAATTTCTGAATTCATAACGATAACATTTTTGACCATCCAACTCGTTAACAAATCAGCATGATAAAAGCTAGTAAGCACAAAATCAAATTACAATCTTTGGTCCAATACAACAGTCATGGAGAACAGGCAGATTTCAAATAATTCCATGTTTTCCAAAAAATGTTTCTGAACGCCAAACATTGTTAAAAAATAAATCGCCAAAGAAATTTGAGAAACAAATATATGGTATACAATTAGCGATGGTCATACCAAACCAAAATACATCAAATCGTCGATTGTATGTCGTTTAACTTGAAATTTTATTAACATCTAAAGAATTTTATGCGACACCCACCTAACAATGTAATCTCAAATCTCAACTTCAATTTATAGATTATCAAGCTTTAAGAATGTTATAAATAACAAAGAGTATTCTTGAAGCTTGCGACAAGATTCAATAAAACCAAGTCAATATTTTGATGATAAAGATAATCTTGTACGTGATAAGACAACTTAGTCGGTGGCAACCGAGAAATCAAGAGTTTCGATCACAATTTTGTCAGAGAAAAAAAATCAAAACTGAATTTTTTACACTGGTCCTCATAAGGACCGGGATAGACCGTGTCGGACCGATGCAGCACTAAACACTGCCTTCACGCATTTAGTTTATTTGATTTGTATTATTCGCCCAACACACAAATGACGATATGTAAATTCGTGTCTTCTGCTACACTTCGGACAATAGTATAGTTAAATGAGTAACACCAAATGAATATCAGCACTAGGAATTCTATAAATAATTATCTAAATTTAGAGTACTGTATTCGTAATATCAGTATGATACGGGAGACCAGAATTGTACGGTATGGAGGCCATGTCACACCTTACACTTGTAATATACAGATCAGTATGGTATGGGTGTGACCAGAATTATATGATTTGAGAGAATGCGCAGTACAAATTTAAAAAACGGTACTATCAGCTGTAATTCCCAATCCTAATATTGTGTATAGTAATGGATCAGTATGATACGATTTTTTAACATTCGTATTGTACACCCATATCATACAGATCCAATATTCGTGCTGGTCCACGTATTCTAGTTGATAAAATAGCAATTGAACCCTCTATGAATATTCAATAGATAAAATGTATCTTTCATAATTTATAGAATTTATACATGAAGATGTAAGAAAACTTTCATAAGTACAGTTTAAAAATTATATAATTACTATTCTTCCGTGTAGGGATTTCAATAAATAAAATTAAATATTTTTTATTTCTTATCATGCTACTATATCAATAGCATTATGCTATTTGAGCTTTCATATGCTCACTGAAAAAAAAAAAAAATAGACATGAATTACATTGAATATACTAAACACTAACCGCCTTCATAAACTTCACAAAGATTGCATAGCGACTCCCTTGCTTCTAAGAACTCATCATGAGATAAACCTTCACTACCATCATTAAATTCTGGAAAAAGGTTGAAATTGATCTTCTGAAGATCTGTTTTATAATTTTGAAGAAGCTTGTGAACTCTAGTGGATATGGTGAGATGAGATAATGTTGGCGCAGAATGAATTGGATGAATGTCTATAAACTTTGCCGACTCATCAATGTACCCATTAGTATTCAAACGTTTGAATATATTAGGGAAAGAATTTGGAATAGGATAGAAGACGTTAGTTGCAAAAAAAGAATTATTATAACTCCCTAAAGACTGGAAACGTCCGAATATATCAGAAATAACATTAGACGATTTTTTTTTTGGTTCGACCTTTGAAACTGCACGAAATTCATCAGGGATCCCTCTTGCTACCACAGACTGTCCATAAATTGTTGATAGACACTGCATAAATAAAAGAATCAATGTTATTGTATTAAATAATGTAATAATGTAAATAAACAAATTTCATACGGGCTTTGAAGAGAATGAAAGATCATTTATAACACTACGATCATCATCGGGCAATAACGTTTGAACATCTACGTCACCATATACGCTCATCGGTAGTGGAAATGCGAAGCCTAGAGTTCCTATTTTTGTGTTTCCGCGCCAGTTGAGTCGAGTAACCAAATCATGCATGTGTAAAGTATTACGACGTGATCTATAGTTAAAAAATAAACCATTCACGATACAATTCTGTTTAAATCAAAATAGTAACTACTTTAATGAAAATTATACCTAAAAGGAAATGTGGAAGTTTCAATTGCAGCAGATAAAATACAACTCGAATGATATGGTAAATTTATCTAATATAATAAAAGTTAATATCAGTTGATTGCATCCAAGAAATTCATGCCGATCATTAGCCGCGTGATAGCATATGGACATATTATTCGAGAGTTTAAACCTTTTAAATGATGGATAATTTTTACAAATTTTTTGCTAAATGAATTTTAAATAACAATAGAATTCATTTTATTAAAATCATCGAGAAACTCACTTAAAATTTAAAATTCCGAATTACGAATTCATGTGCTATCATGATGCATGATCTGCGGATTTTCTAGTAGTATTAAAAATAAACTTAACCTACAGTCGGCTGAATATATTTGGTTGAGCTGCTTCTCAAAAGATTTGCATTAACGTTCAAAGGAATGAACAAAGACGATAATTCTGACAAAAAGATGGTACTGAGAGAAGAATTCATGATCTGCTTAAAATATCTCTTCTATTCATTTAAATAAGTACATTGAGTGAATGAGAACTTATTAGAAAATTAATGAACATATTTACTTACATGTCCTATTGGAGACAATTCCTGACCATCAGTGATACCAAAACTAATAATAGATGTCTTTGGATATTCTTCGCGCAATCGTTCAATGAAACTACACGAGAATCCCCCAAACCCGTCAATGACATTTGTCATTACTTGAAATCCCTAAATTGTAAATATAAATAAATATAGAGTGATATCATTGTATCATAAGGATCCAATAAAGATACCTGTATTGCATCACATTCTTCCGTAAAAAACCTGAGATTTTCTTCAAACGAATCTTCCTCCTATGATGAATAAAAAAAAAAAGTATTTACATTTCTAGATTTACAAAAAAAGGCCACGAAAGAAAAAATGCCGATATCACACCTTTTGCTGATTAAGATATGCATTCTTTCCATAAGAAAAAACATCAAAAGGAATAGTCTCATCACCAAGTTGATAATTGGAAATGGTATTGATGCTCTTTGGATGATAGTAAATTTTGTTGAAATCAGACCACGTATTCACTGTCTCATCCAAATAGAAAATTTTTTCTGCCGAATCAATTTCCATATTATCTGTATGTCCCCTTTCTTCCTGATTTATATGGTGTTTGATCAATAAAAAATATAATTAGAAGCGTCAGCATAATGCTTATTTTACCTCTTCTTCCAAACTTTGTAAATATTCATTCTTCGGATATGGAGCCTGTGCATAAGTTTCAGACTTCCAATCCCTAGTAACAAGATTGTGGAAGCAAAATGCAAATATACAATTGCATGAACTAAAGATGATCATTACCAATTACACTCTTTCTGGTCAGCGTCTTGATAATCTGAAGTCTCATCATAAAGTCTGTTCATCTTTTTAATAGAACCAAATCCTCCTAAAAATTTATATGCAAGAAAAAGCTGATAAACACCAAAGGTTACAGGGGTTTATTGCCTGCTAACCTTTTAAATCATAAACCATCAACCGTGGAGTATAAGTTTCGATTCCCTGAACAATAAAAGAAAATCCCATATTAAAATATTGAATAAATGATCCACATGTAATAATTAGATCATGATAAATTTACACTTTGAGTAATGCCTGCACGAAAGAGAATATCATGGAGAACAGCAGTTTCTTGAGCATGTTGACCAGTATCAAATGAAAAATATTCCTCCTTTTTATAAGTAAAAAAAAAATAAGCAAGGCTTATCATAATGAGGTGGTTCTATACACTAGATAAAAAGCGATATGAATCACAAACTTGAGTGTTCCAAAAGTGCGCACCAACATAGTTAGAAAAATGGCCAAATTGTAAGGTCACAATCTCGAGCATTATGAATCTCGAATTCGTTTAAGTTAAAAATCGAACGACGGAAAGTATTTTATTGTTCTCTTGAATATGATTGGCCGATAAAATGTACCATTATTGTAATATAATCGGATGGGAAGATTTAATACAAAAAAGAAGTGTAACATACTGTGCAGTAACATGTAGATCGATCAGAACATTGTAGAACATACACGTCCTTGGGGCTAACGCTGGCTGAAATGGATGTTTCAACCAAGATTAGAAAACACGTACGTATGAAATAGTTTAAATTACATCTAGGTTACATGACCACCATTTAAGTTACAAAGTACATTATATGCTAAAAATATATTCACCTATATAGGCAAATCGTAATCTGTGATCAAGCAACAAACTTATTTGAATTGTAATTTATACGTATCAAAGTTCATTTCAAGCACTAAAAGAGACCACCTTTTAGACTAAATTAAGATAAAATATGACAAAATAATTCGATAAAATATGATAAAATAGAAGGTTCATGTAAGTTATTATGGTATTTAAAAATATAATAAATATATAAAATGTCGAATGTTAAAGCAGGCCGGTTTTAATTTTGGTCAATATTAAGTTAGTGCAACATACATAACTTATATGCAAGTTACGTCAGCTAAAATGAAACTTATGTCAGTTAAATAATTATAATTAAATAATTTACATGTTAACAACCTTAGATCATGTGTTTACAACGGGCCTGTACAAAATTCCTTAACGTTGGGAAGCACGAAAGTACAAAGATATATTTATTTTGCCCCCTGCATGAGTTTTGTAACCTGTTTGCTTTATTTAAATTCAAATGTTTACATGGTACAGTCTTATGATACCACAAAAGTCTTCATTAATAGATGGGAACCAGTTACATGTACATCTCCCGATATCGTTCAGACATGATACGCTTGATCGGCTCAACTATACCTAACTATTTGGGGCTCTAGCGTATGTTCATCACAGATTATTAAAATTTATATAAGAAAAAATGCTGCTTTATTCATAATGCATTTGTAGAATATAATATCTTCCCTGACCCCTTCGTTCCAGGGTGTTGGCTCGATAATGTATACTTTCATTGCTTTTAATAGTTCATTGATTTAATATTAAAGTTTTTTTTTTTTTTTTTTCTGAATTGCTGGGAAAAAAAAATGATAATCCCACTTGTTTAGCATCCGGTGCAGATCTTGGAATAAAAGTAACTTATTAAATCATTGGGATTGGTTCATCCGAGCAGACACGGATGACGATCTAATAACAATCCCGATCCTTCACCTAGTTTATACGTACGTACGTACAAAATTTTGATTAAAAAAAAAAAAAAAAAATTCTCAAATATAAACTTTATCAATTTTTCACCGCATATATGCGCTCCGCATCATTTTATTACAAATATATATCTAAAGCTGTTTTTGTACGTTTGTACCCATATCTTAAAAAGAATTGTTTTTTTTTATATTTTTTATGTAATTAAAAAAATTTTGTATTTTCCTTACGTAAGGCTTTTTATATAGAAAGAGAGTTATGAAATAAATAAATACGTTGATAATCCGGCACCATCCAACATCCATTTTACACTTATCCCTGTTTAACTGTAATAATCTACGTTTGATTTGACGAATATGATATCAACTAACCCTCCTAAACGTGCACGCTTATATGAGACAGACTCAAGTTTACGAGAACAACAACACTTGCAACAACTTCATCCTCAACAACTTCAACTAAACTTACAACAAGAACAGCATAACATTCAAAGACAATTATATCAACATAATCCTGTTCTTGGTGACTTTTCTTCTCAACAACCACCATTTTCGCTACCTCCTGAGAACACGAATTCTTTATCGTCATTCACGGACCTTAATAACAAACTTGAAGAGCCTTTAAATAAACAAGACTTGCAACGACTTGAAAAAGTCATTGATTTAATATTTCCGAATAAATCTAATGCAGCAAAAGAAGCTGTCTCTATTCTTTTAAGATCTTCAAATGCATCCTCCACGAAAGAAGACGATTCAACTTCTATTGTTCTTGACCTTCCAGTGATTGTTGATGAACCTGATCAAATAAAGTCATTATTAGGTCATATGTTAAATCATACCTATCCTAGTTCTTTGGTTGAATTAGTTGGCAAACTTAATAAGATGTCTATAAATCCTGCAAGACTAGATTTTATGAATCCAGGCGCAAATCCACCTTTAATAAAATCAGGCACTTCAA
The DNA here is from genome assembly GCA_910591915.1 of Cetraspora pellucida. Classification (NCBI taxonomy): domain Eukaryota; kingdom Fungi; phylum Glomeromycota; class Glomeromycetes; order Diversisporales; family Gigasporaceae; genus Cetraspora; species Cetraspora pellucida. The sequence continues at coordinate 7,440 of CAJVQA010005959.1, forward strand.
ATAATCCTTCTTTAATTAATTTAGATCCCCCATCAAAAGAATTGCGTAAAAAATTGATAAATGATTACTTTACCAAATTTAATGTTGTTGTTCCTATTCTCGATCGTAAAAAATTCGCCGATAAATGGAAAGATAAATCACATCTTTCTGAATTATTAGTTAATTCGACTTTAGCTGTATCTGCGGCAAGGTATTCTAATGATCCGTCGATACAAAAAACACCTAATAAACCAGGTGGCGTGTTTTTCGATTCCGCAAAGGTATATGCATGTGTATGCACCTAGCTTTGTGCACGTGATCCGTCTTTAGTCTAATTCCTCTTTCATAACAGAGATTATTAGATGCAATGTACGATACTCCAAGGCTTGAAACTGTTCAAGCTTTACTTCTATTAAGCCATGCAGAGGTTAGTGTATCACGCATAAATAGTGGATCAATGTTTCTTGGTATGGCCGGTATGTGTTGATGTTTTGCATTGCATAATCGCATATTTATTTTATATAAATTTATATATTAAATTTGTCGCATTAATACTATTAATACTATTAATACTATTAATATATAGTACAAATGGCTCATGCTTTACATCTTGAACGAGATGAAAGTTCTTTTCATCCGGAAGAGGATGAAGAAAAGCGTAGGGTGTTTTATTGCATTTATTGTTGTGAAAGGTTTTTATCCTTTCATTTTATTAGTCAATTGTTTATATTACCATTTTATATTAATAAATAATATATCTTATTTAGATGGTCATCATTCTCAATGGGCAAACCTTCAAATATAGACGATGTAAACATCAATGTTCCTTTGCCTACATTGAATTCTTTCAGCTTTTCAACAAGGAGTTTCTTCATAGCTTTTGTAAAGTTATCACGTATACTTAGTCAAATTTGGAAATTTGGTTATTCTTCTCAACCTAAAACGGCAAATACAAGTTGGTTGGATCAAGTAACGGATCGAAAAAGTATGCTAAGACAAATCCGTTCGGCATTGGCAAAATGGTTAAAGGAATTACCGGATGAATTACAATACCAATATTTGCCTAATACCGACCCAAGAAGTCTCCTTCAATTGGCAACATTTTCTATTTTTTCTGGTCAGATATTAATAAATATTATAATCTTATTCTTTGTTCATTATATTTGTAATATTATATTTACAATCTGTGTTTTTTTTTTGTTTATTTTTTTTTTTTAGGATATATAAATATTCTTTTTCATACTTGTATAATTGTACTTCATCAACCATATTTGAATAGCACTTATAAGAATCCAAAAATTGAAATGCAAGGTCCAAGTGGTCCAATTAAAACGTGTCTTACTGCGGCTACAACACTTACAGACATCGCCAAAACGACGCGGAAATATGACAAGGAATCATTTTGCAATTTTCAATATCTTATATATGGATTATTACAGTCAACGATGGTAGAATTAGATATTATTTATGAGACACAAGAGTACGAACAAAGTGCTAAAAGGGCTTTAGATGATACAATTGAAGAATTAAGATTCGCAGCAGAAAATTCTAAATTTATTTCTCTCCAAGAAACTGTCAAAGAATTAGAAGGGGTAATAATGATAGTTAATGGAAAATCTTCAGACATTGTGATTCCATTTCCAGTTGTTATGCAAATGATGGAATCACGGAATAATTTTGAAAATAATTATGGAAATATAAACACTTGTAGAAATTCAGGATCATCAAAATTTTCTTTATCACCAGTTAGTGAAAAATTATCTACTTCATCCAACACGTCAGATGATGATTTAAAGGTTAAATATTCATCGTCACCTGAGCATACAGAATATCAACCTAATAGATCTCCTTCACAAACATCACTATCAGATAAATTAAATTTAGCATCAACATCCTTATCATCACCATCACATTATCTCCAACCGCACTCTTCCCCAAGTCATAAGCAACAAACGAATCCAAATATTTACATCATGTCTTCTGATTATCAAGACCAACCTTCATTACAATTTCATCAATCTCAACCGAATGTATCACCTAATTCATCAGCTCAATGGAATAATTCACCATTTTTCATGAATGATGAAATATATGGATTTGTAAATACTCAACATAATATGCCGGATGTGTCACAAATAACAACAAATCCCTCAGAAACTAATGGTACTGGAATTGATAATTTGGCAGAATTATATTCACCAGCTATGATGGCAAATTCGGACAAAAGTAATTCAAATTCCGATGACACATTGCAGTAAATTAATTAATAGTGGTGATTTTTTTTGGTTTAAACGATATATTATAATCCTTCTATAGAAATTCTATTGATTTATTAATTGATTCATTTATGTGCTTTTTTAGAAAATTGGATTAAGATTGTAAAATAATTTAATATAATATGCTTTCGGAAGTAATATAAAATGTTAATATTTTTTTTTAAAATATAAAGTTTGTTTTTGTTTTGGTTTGTTTTGGTTTGTTTTGGTTTGTTTGTATCACATAGAATCTTATGTAAACTTACGCAATTCATTATGTTATACTTTGATTGTTTATGTAAATAAATTATTTATGGATTTTTTATTTAAAAGAAAATAATTCAATATCGATATGTGTTCTGCAATTTTTAATTATTCTTTGTTATTAAATAAAAATATATTTATTTACAATTTTAGGTTTAATACTTTAAAAACATGTCACAATTTCTAGATATAATTTTAAAAAACCTGTATATGTACATATCAGTATCAGTATGTACGGGTTTACTAATTTTTCCTCCAAAGATCCTATTGGACGCTGTTTTTGATTTGACGAAATAGATTATACAGTATTAGCGTTAGTATCGGACTTTCGATCAGGTTAAACCGAATAAATATGGCATGTCTCTTAAGTACTAATCATTATCGTTATGGTTAGTATAAAAACTGTGTAGAGGTTTAAGTTATACTAAAATTTTGCACGAAAAATAGGTTCATAAAACATTTTAATTCAGTTTCAAGTTGTTTTAGATCTTATAATTTGATTGGTAAGACAATCATGTGCTGTGACTTATTCTGGCAAATCAAACTACTGGAATTTGTGGGTTTAAATTTTCGAGTACACGTGTTTTTCTATCAGACTGTTTCGGAACGATCAAAATTTATTGGTTAATTCCCTATGCACCACATCAATCAAGGCTTCTCATATGCAAGTATTTTTGTAATTTTAAATAAAGAATACTAAAATTTACACTGAACAAATCACAACTCACATGGTCGAGATTTTTTTTCTTTTCGTAATAGTTAATTTCTTTTCGTCAAGGCTTTTTATATCATTAAACATTTTTCGGATTGATACAAGTTTTATTTGATTTTTGATAAAGTTACAAGGAAAAATCACAAGATTTTCTCTTAAGATTCTTACAAGTTAGTCACATTTAGAGGTGGTCTTTTTACATTTTTACATTTGCACTGATTAATGAGATTATATTTCGTATTACGTATGTGTAATTACCGATTGAAGAAGTTGAGATTACATCTTTAGATAAGGTATCGCTCAACATCCACTTTTGAATGGTACTAAAATTTCAAGAAAAATAATTTTAAGCTAGGTTACAGACAACTTTGATACTTTGGATTAATTGTATACCAAATTTTTTTCGAAGGATTTTATTTATTTATTGATTTTTTTTTTTTGATAAAGTTTGGCCGCTTAAACTCGGATATTCGAAAAATATTATCGTCTTAGCTACTTTTTGTGTTGAATTGATCTTCTTGACTATCTTTATGCAGAAAAATGGGGAGGCATGGATCTGTAGGCCACAGAGAAATTGCAACCCCATTATATATTACTCTGATGACACAAGCTTGTGATAGAAGTATATTTATGAGTATTGAAAAATCTAATATATATCTGTTTTTGCGCCAGTTCGACGATGCCTTCGAAGGTATTCGTAGTGTTTATAAAATAAGAATAGAAAGAACGTTCCTTACTGACCGAGAAATCAGTCGTAATATAGCTTATTTAAAAAGACAACTTGGGATAAATATAGAAATGTATAAATTACTACTTTCATTTTGTGGTAAACGCATTCTTTGCTAATACCTGATATTTTTAATAATTTTAAGGCATGTTCTTCTCCATTTGCTGAAGAATTACAATAGAGCTGAACAACTTACCCAAATCAGATTTAACATGGGAGAATCCACTGGCTAGTAAAGTAATCAGTGATGAATTTGACTTAGTTAAAAAATTAAACTGGGGGCCCAAACAGTCTTTTATGAAACTCAAACAGTGAATGCAAGTTCAAACACCTTTCAATATAGAAAATATGTGTAATAATTTTGTTGAAAATTTTCATAATGATAACATAGAAGCTTTACCACTAAAGTTTTCTCATAATAGTACATGAAAAGAAAGAGAGGAGGTGTTATCAAATATTACTGAAGAAATTCTCTATTCCTTAGGTGATATTTGGTAAAATCCTGTTTTCGATGCAGAGTTTGCAGAAGGTCAAAGTGAAGGTACATACATAACAGATGTAATAATGCCTCTTATTCAAAGTGTACTAAAAAAACTTTCAATTAAGAAACATGTTTTTTTTAGCATGTAACTTTGAAAAAAATTTTATTTATTAAAATAAACAAGCAATTAATTTATATATTTTTTTTATTTCAGGACTAAAAGACAAAGTTTAGCCAGTGTTGATAGAAGAGCAATTGATGGAAAACAGGATAAATGTCTTGATATTATGCTTATAGAAAAGCATCATGAAAAGTTACATGTACTTCTATTTGCTGAATGTTCTTGCCTGATTTGCAATGATAATAAGAAAAAAGAGGATGAAGTAAAATTATGGCAAGAAATAAATGATAGAATGTATTATGTTCACAAAACTTGTAAGCCTGATAAAGATAAATTTGGAATCATAGGTATACAAATTGCGGAGAATGAAATGCATTTAAATGTTCTCATTAAAGATAAAAATGACATCTATCAACTTTATCATTATGTTGTGTTAAAATTCTAGTAAAGCCATGTAATGGTAATAATGTATTATGTTTTGTAGAAGCATTTTTATTTTTATGAAATATCTTGATTGTCAATCTATCTTTATTACATTATTCATTAAAAATCAAGTCCTCAAGAAATAAGCAAAAAAGTTCTAATGTAACTAATGATAATAAAAATTAAGTCTATTTTATATAGAGCAATAGAATATATTTTTTAAAATTATATTGTATTTCATTTTTATTCTTATATCAACAAATCTGGTCCTGGTAGTTGATTTCATATATATAATCATGTTTACTTTTGCATATATATTTTAGAGTTTTATTATATTGTATTAATATTGATGTGATTAAAAATTTTTCTTGACATTTTTTTTTAACAAATATCAAAAAATATTAAACTAAGACAGATTGAAATTTCTGAGACAGGGTCTGTCTTGAAAAATTTGAAAGTATGGATGATTTTGCAAAGTGTATTGTTAATTCATTCAATATTAATGAGGTATTGCAACATTTAGCTCAGCTGTACAATATAGCTATAGGTACAAAAGATCAAGCTTTAAAGTCTAATCAGAAAGAAATCATGTGCTAGTCTCTTTATAATAGGAATTTTGAATTTTAAGTTGTTGAGATAAGTAGTAAAAATAGAATTAGTGAGAAAAAAGCAAGAATCTTAATTTATAATAAAATTGAAAATTAACTTCTATTCTTTGTAAAAAATGATTACAAGATTTGGGCTTACAACTTCCAAATATATTACAAAATACCTTATGCAAAAAAACTAAAAGAGTTGTAAAAATTTATAAGTTATTCAAAAAGATAGATCTAGATAAAATTAAATATATAGAGGTGTGGCAACCTAGTGAAGTGGTTAGGTTGTTAACCTTCCAAGTAGTAAGTTGGGTGTTCAAATCTCATCGATAATGAAAATATGAATAATCACCTATATAATATTCATATTATGGCAACTGTTACTAATGATTAGGTTAAGATACATATAATGATAGTCATACTAACATAACTGGTAGATTATAGAATATTTATGTAAGTATGACATTATACAAAGAAATGCAAACTGACAAATTAGATAGTGCAAACACTAGATAAGTCCTTGTGACTATATAAATCTGTTGAAATTGGGTAACAAGAAGTTCATTTGAGAAGATCTGAATAGAGAGGTAGCTGGATCTTTGATAGTTCTACTGTAAAAACTAGCTTGAAGAAACAGATACCAAGATCATAGTACTTGTTTATAGTAATCAGATGGATAAGAATCTTTGGATTAAGAGTCTCAAAAGTATCATTAATCAGACCATCAGAATGAACTAAAAAAAAAGATATTAGACTAACCTAATATATCAATAGACTGGTTATAGTTCTATACAGACTATTTGGATTAGGAGTTTAGTAAAAAAATAGATAAAAAGGCAGAAGTATACTAAAGTACTAGGATTATGCTATGAAGTAGATGCTGAAGTCTAAGTGAACTTTACAAGGACATAATGGTTTAATGGTTAAGTTCTGACCACAAGTGTTAGTTCTGTCATAGTGATACCTAGGTCAGTTATAAAAATGGATACAGAAGGCTCTAAAGGGTTTATCTCAAGAATAAATTAGTTCTAAGGTTAAGATGATGATCTGGGCATCTAAATATGACTCAGTAAGTTAATACAAATTACAAGTTTAAAAGATTTAAAGTGGAACATCCAAGCAGGGATATTAGGTATGACAATTGGTAAAGAACCTTCAGGCAGACTTCTTAAATAGATAATATAAAAAAGTTATATATATAGCCAATTGTATGCTTTTCTGTAATGGTCTATTGAACTACAATATTAATAAGTAATTAATAAAAATCAAAAGACCAAAGAGGTCATCTTAAAATCCAAAAAAAAAATTAAACATATTAAGAATTATGTACAAATTCTATCTTAGAACTTACTAATAACCAAATTCAAGAGATTATTAATTATAGTTCAGAAAGTCAAATCTCTAATTCTCCTTTATTTGAAATTATATCTAAAGTATCTTTTGAAGATAATATAACTAAAATTTTCAGGATAGCTTGTTTCAAAAATGTTTTATTAAAAACTAAAATAAATATATCATTTGCATTACAATCTAAAAAAAATTTACTAAAAGTAGAAGTAAATATGTATTCAAATCTCAAACTGAATCAAAGACCTTACCTGAAAAACAGAATAATCCAACTTGTGATCAATTCTATTTTCATAACAAAACATTGAATCAATATCCTAATTTATATTAAAAAGGTAGTAATAAAAATTTTAATTATTATAAGATTATTAATAAGACATTATGTCTATTATGCAAATTAGATTATAATGATGATGAAGATATAAAAAATAAATATACAAATAATAGAGTCTCTAATTCATATGAAATTGGATTTTATTATATAAAATGTAAAAAGTAAGGAGTTGAAATTAAGATAATAACATAAAATTTATCTTATATTAATACAATTCATTTAAGTCTTTAGGATGTCTCTCTGAGGCATATTTTTTTTGTTAAATATTATTAATTTAAAGAGATAACAATTATATAAATAATAATATGAATATACAAATAAAGTTTAATAAAATATTAGTTCCTGAATATTTAAAATAGAATAATAAATTTACTAGATTACTAAGTGTTTTAATTAATAAAATCTATTCCAAGTTATATAAGAGATACAAAAAAGAAACTGGTCTTAATTTCTGAATAAACTCTGAAACTTTTAAACCTACTCAAATTGTAGATAATAAAAATAAAACAATAGTATGCATATTATCTATAAAAAAAATGTATCTCTTAATTCTCATCTTCTAATTTTTATTTTATTTGAAGATCCAGATAAAAAATAAAATCCTGTTATTTATACCACATTGAATTAATTCAATAATTTATTACTTAAACATAGTATTAAAAATAAAGATTATTATAATTATTGGTCGTCTCATTAAGCATGATACACCAACTTGATACATTTGAATTAAAATGTAATTACACAAAATTTTACATATTAACTTGCAATTAAATAAATATATT
>CAJVQA010005960.1:0-15459 GCA_910591915.1 Cetraspora pellucida
AGTAATAAAACAATAAAATAAAAATAATAAAAATCAAGAGAATAAATCTAAAATAATAGTGCTAGCAAGTAAAGAATTTAAGTAAACAATTAAAAGTTTAAACAATTCAAAATATATTTATCAGCTAATAAGTAATGTCAAAATCAAAAATTAAAATCAAGATTATTTTAAAAATTAAAAATTCAAAGATAGAAGGTAATTGGGTGTGATAAATTAGGGAAGTGGATAAGTTGTCATACTCCCAAGTGGTAGGTTGTGAGTTTAAAACCCACCAATAGTGAAATTTGAATAATTATCTATATAATATATAGATAGTATTACAGTGACAGCATTTGTCAATTAGTTAGAATAGGATACCTGTAATTATGGCTGCACCAGCATGACTGGCAGGTTTAGGGCATCAGTGTAACCTGTTACATGAAGGAATGCAAACCAGTACCAGGTAGTACAAATCTAAAATAAGTACTTAGGCTATGTAAATTTGTAAAACTGAAAAGCCAGAACCAACTTGAAAATTCTAAGCAAAGAGGTAATATGGATCTTCAACAGTACTACTGTAAAGGCTAAATCTAGGAAATGGATACTAATGTGAAGGATTCAGGTGGGCAAGAACCTCAGGTGAGAGGTACTACCAATCAGGCCACCAGATTTTGAACTAGAGAAAAAAGATATTGGGCCAGCCTCAATATACCAAGAACAGGTTACAGTCCTTTTAGACTATCTGAATTGGGAGTCTGGGTTCAAAGCAGGAATATACTAAAAGTACTAGGGATATGCTAAAAAGTCAGTACTAGGGTCTGAGTGAACTCTGTAAGGGTAGCCTGTATTAGTGTTCTAAAAGTGAGTAGATAGTTAACAACAGGAGGCCCCCTGTGCCTTACTGGAAGATAATATATTCTGAAATGTATAATAGCCTAGGAACCAGTACAAAAAGGGTAGGTAACCATACTGCTCAGATGGTATACCAGTTAGGTATAAATGGAGGGTAAGTTGGGGATTTCAATATGACAGAAGGGATGATTAGAAGGTTTAAATAGATAATCTCCTAGTAGGTTATAGGTACAGCATCTAGTATAGAACCTTAGGATGGACTGCTTAAATAGGCAACCAAAAGTTGTATGTGTAACTAGCTATACTTTTATTTTTGTAAAAATAGTTGTAATAGCTAACCTAATATAAAGTTATTAAAGTATTGCCACAAATATGGCCTTTAATAAAAAAAAAAAAAAAGATAGAAGGTAAAAGCATAAACTTCTTTAATTCCAAAATACAAAATACAAAATACAAATACAAAATACAAAATACAAATACAAAATACAAAATAATTCAATTCAATTTGAGTTAGTAGAGGTATATCTTTAATACTAATTTCAAAATTTCAAAATGCTTTTCTACAATTGTTGCTTCCAAAATAAAATCCTTTTTAGAGAAAAATTGTTTTTTGGAATAATTTTCTTAAGAGAGGTTTTTGTTCTTTTTCTGAGATAAATTTTTATATTTCTGCTAGAAGATACCAAAATGTTACAGAGTTGTAGCCTTTTTGGTACAATACAACCAAGTAACAAGGTTATCCAGTATAGTGATTAACTATTGCAAATATATACAAAGTGGAGGTGTAGTAGTTTACTTTACTACATAGCAGCAGGCAAACAGTTCAAGATAGTAACAGTATATAGATTAACTTTTATTAAATAAATACACAGTGACGACCTTGCCTATAGAAATTACCCTAAAGAGCGAATATCACTTTTACAAGTTAGAGATAAAGATAGAAGTGTCTAGGTTAAAGTATAAGAACTTAAAATTGGCAGGGAAAGGTAAAAGCTACCCTTTATATATCTTTTTATTTAGCAAATATAGTAGAGATTTGAGCAACATTACTTGATACTATACTTGGAGTAATGGGTATTCAAACCATATTAGATATCATTGTACTTGGAATAGTGGAGGTTTGAACAACATTAAATAATACTGTGCTTGAAGTAGTGGGGACTGTGCAGAGACAACTAGAAATATTGTTTATATTATTTGTTATTTGTGCTTGAAACACTTGAAACTTGTATTTAGACACTTGGATCTGTGCAAGGATACTTGGGGTTCATATAGGAACACTTGAGGTTTGAGTTGAAGATACTTGGGATTCTTGTACTGCTGCACTTGCATAGTAATTTGGTGCTAAGATATATAAAACTTGTACAGAGATACTTGGAGTTTGTGAGATGATAGTAACATCACAAATGTTACTCAGTGTCATGTGGCTGTATCACATTTTTAATAGCCAATTAAAATCCTTTTATCTATCTACTATATAATATAACTATTGACTAACTAATAACTAATAATAAATATAATATAAAATACAATAATAAATATATATATAATTATTAATACTACTATATAATATACTATGCTAAAATCTACTTTGTAACAATATAAGCTATATCAAGATGCTATGGCAATTATGAGAATAGCTAAAAAATTTAACCTATTTATTACAGTAACTTGCAATTCAAATTTGTCTGAGATTAAAAATGCACTTCTTTTAGGACAAACACCACCTGATCATTCTAATCTAATTAGTCAAGTTTTTAATATAAAATTAAAAACACTTTTAAATAATATTTTGAAAGAAAATATTTTTGGATCAGTTACAGGCTATGTATATACAATAGAATTTCAAAAATGTAGCCTACTCATGCTCATATTCTTATTATTCTTGTATATGAATACAAGCTCCAAACTGTTACTAACTATAATGCAATTATATCTGCTAAGATCTCCAATAAAGATGATGATCCTGATTTGTTTAATACTGTTTAACAGACAATAATTCATGGACTATGTAGTTTATTTATAACAAATGCTCCATGCATGAAGAATGAAAACTGCTTCAAGAAATATTCATAAAGCTTTCAGGAAAGTACTATAAAGAATAAACATAGTTATCCTGTATATAGATATAAAAATAATGGTAGCACTGTAAAAGTAAATGGGTTTCAATTAGAAATCATTAGGTTGTATTCTATAATCCTTATCTTATATTTAAATATAACTGTTACATTAATGTAAAAATTTGTTTATCAATTACTGCTATAAAATATCTTTTAAATACATTTATAAGGGACCTGATCATGCAACTATTGAAATTAGAAGAAACAATACAAATAATCAGACAAATAATGAAATAAGACTTTATCTTGATGCTTGCTATGTTTTAGCATTAGAAGCTTTATAGAAAATATTTTACTATCAATTACATAATGAGAAGCCTAACATTATACAATTATATATTCATCTTCCAGGTCAACATAAAGTATTATTCAAAAATGATAAGTCTTTAGAAGATATAGTTCAACATTCAGCTATAAAAAAGACAACTCTTACAATATGGTTTCAGAAAAATACAATATATCTAGAGGCAAGAAGCCTTACTTATGCCAATTTTCTATCTCAATGGACCTATAATATACAGGCAAAAAAATGGAAACTAAGATAGCAAGAATATACTATTGGTCATATGTATTTGTTTATTCTGCAGAAAGTGAATGATATTATCTAAGAATGTTACTTAGTGTAGTTGTTGGTTCAACTTCCTTTGAAGATATTCATACAATAAATAGAATTACTTATTATTCTTTTAGAGAGGCATATATTGCTTTAAACCTATTACAAGAAGATGAAGAGTGGGATCAATGCTTAACAAAAGCTAAGCAGATGCAATTAGATGCACACTATGCAACTTATTTGTCACTTTGCTCATATTTTGCAACTCATTAAGACCTGAAGCACTTTGAGAAAAGCATATTTATGTACTTAGTGATAATATACTCTTTCAAACCTGTTGTGATACTGGAAATATAGCTTTTGAACTTAGAGATACTGATATACAAAATAGAGCTCTTCTTTATTTACAATCTATCTTAAGTAAACATGAAAGATGTCTTGAGGAGTTTTCATATATGCCTATTCCAATTGCTAATACTAATACTGAACAAAATAACCATCTAATTAGAGAAGAGCAACAATATAATATTGAAGAACTTGCAGAGATTATTGAAAAAGAACTTCCCTATTTAAATATAGATTAGTGAGCCATATTTGATGAAGTTATAGCAGCTGTAAAAACAAAACACCTGCTGTTTTTTTTGTAGATAGTCCAGATAGAACTGGAAAAATATTTCTCTACAAGTAAGAAAAATTTTAATAATTTATTGATATCAGTTCTTCTTAAATGCAAAAGAATATTTATATAATATAAGTATATGAAGATTTATAATTAATAACCAAATCAAAGATTATATTAAAACTTCTAATTGAATATAAAATTTGCTTAAATTAAAATATAATATAGAATCTTGCTAGATTATATTCATTTAAAAAAATATATAGCTTTTGCTATAGCTTTATTGAGTATTGCTGCTCTTCTTTTATCAAGTGGTCAAACTGCTTACTCTATATTCAAAATACCTTTTAATATACATGAAGACTCTATATATTCAATAACACATGGTTCTGATCTTGCATTACTTCTGCAGAATGCATGCCTCATTATCTGGAATGAGGCCCTAATAACACATTAACATGGGTTTGAAGCTGTAGATAAAACTTTAAAAGATCTTATAAAAACAGTAAACCTATTATTAGAAACAAAGCTATTTTAAGGTAAGGTTGTAGTGTTTGGTAAAAACTTTTGTTAAATTCTTTCTGTGGTAATAAAGGGTGGTTGAAAAGAAATTATAAGATCTTGTTTATGACAATTAGCTTTGTAGAGGCACATCAAAGTAATGTCATTAAAAATTAACATGCATCTTCTTTATAATGCAAATAAACCAGATGCAGCTGAACAAGAAGAATTTGCTAATTGGCTACTTAAAGTTGAAGAAGAGCATATTCCTACTGTTGATGAAATGAAGTGCAATATTATTCAACTTTCTAAAGATATTATTTTGTCATTTCAAGATATAAATACTTTGATTTATTTTATTTATCCTAATCTTTCTGCAAGTTCTGATTCTCAATATTTAGTCAAATATGCAATACTTGTTTCAAAAAATGAACATGTTAATGCTATTAATACTGCTATTATGACTCAGTTTCCTGGTAAAGCAATCAAATATCTTAGTACAGACACAATTGAAAGTCAAACAGACTCTAATTATTAGTATCCAACAAAGTTTCTTAATTCTCTTATTATTAAAGATTTTTCTTCTTATAAATTAACATTAAAGTTAGGATTTCAGATTATATTATTGTAAAATATTTATCTACCTGATGGTCTTTGCAATAGAACTAAATTAGTTTGTCAATCTTTTTAAAAACATATAATTGAAGCTAAGATAATTACTGGAAAGCATGCATTTCTTTCTCATGTTACCTTATTACTTTTAAATATTAGTCTACTATTGATCTTTAAGTGATGCCAATTTCCAATACAACCTGCTTTTGTAATGACTATTAACAAATCTTAAGAACAAACATTAAATTAGGTTAGTTTGCATCTTCCAACTTCTGTTTTCTCTCATAGACAATTGTATGTTGCCTTTTTAAGAGTTACATCTAAAAGAAATTTAAAAGTACTTATTTGTAAATAGCAAAAAAAAGAAGTAAACCATATTGATTATATATATAATATTGTATATCCAGAATTATTCCAATAAATCATAATAAACTTTTTAATAAAGGAACTTTAATTCATAATATTTAAGCATAATTAGAATACCTGACTAAAATGAACTTTCATCTATTATTTATTTTTTTTAAAAAAATGTAAACTCTTTCTCATTATAAGATCTATTTAAATTTATTAACAAATGCAAAGCAAAATAAATTATCTTAGTAAAAAAAATATATATTATGTTAAATAATCAGTCTATTAATTTATATATAAATAATTAATACTATGCTTACTTTATAAAAATATAGTCTACTTTATAATTGACTAATATTTTTATTTAATTTTATATTATTTATACAGTTTAATGATTTTATAAAACTTTATTATCAAAAATAATCAAAAATTTTTTATGCTTAAAGAAATTAATATAGCAATAACTTAGCTTTATCTATTTTTAAAAAGTTATTGTTATGCTAACTTCTTTAAACAAGAAAAAATTTTGATAGTGAGTTCTATAATACTAATAAAACTTCTTATTACTTTGTTTTTTTTTATTATCTTTAGTTTTATTTTTTTGAAGATGATTTTAAACTATATAAATAATGTAAAATTAAATAAAAATTATCAACTAATTATAAGAAGGTCTTTCTATAACTATGTATCTTTATATTATTAAAATTGATTGACTAAAAATTTATAAGCAATTTATCTAAAACAGTTACAAGAAGCTTTTTAAGATAAAGCACAATAAAATTAATTAAATATTTGGTTTTTAAATTTATACTACATTTGGTTTTTTTATTTTAACTATTTACTAACTCATTCTATTTTACATTTTACTATATACTGTTTTGCTAATAGTTTAAAATTATTAAATTTATATACTTTAATAAAAACATTATATTAGACATAAATAACAGATAATTATCATTATAGATCAATTTTAAGAATATTGATATCTATAATTATGTAAGATAATATTATGCTATTTGATATTAGTAGCTTACATAAAAGATTTTTTCTGTTATATAATTTTTAATTAATTAGATTAAAAGATCAGATATAATATAAACTTAAAACAATTAAATTAAATAAAAAATTATATATAGTACTCTATATGATTTCAATAATTTTAATAAATTTTATTATTTAATAACTTTAAAATATTAGCGAAGTGATAGGTCATAGCTAGTTATTTATTAAAATTTTATTATTTATACATTAATCTTATAATTTATATTATTATTTTCTAACTTATTAGTATAATATTAAAAAATATTTAATAAAAAAAAACTTTATTATAAAAAATTTTTTAATCTAAATAACAAGCTTTTTATAAAAAAATATTAATAATCCTTATTTTATAAATACTGAATAATGAATATTTAAGTATTAATTTTTTTTATTAAATTAATTCTTTATTTTTAAACATCTTATACAAAAATGTAAATTTAATAAAATTTTAGAATTTTTTATTAATTTTAATAATAAAACAAATAACTATTTAAATTTTTAAAAAATAATATATTTAATTATTAAATAAAAGCATTATTTTACAATAACAGATTATTATAATAACTCTATATAATTGACTAATCAAAATTAAGCATATAACTATATAATAAGTTGTTTACTTTTAACCAACTAAAATTAGTTACAAATTTTCCAAATTTTATAATAAAAAAAATAAAAAATAAATTTTACTTATTTAAATATAATTGGTTACTATATATAGAGTCACTGTTTATAGTTTTTTATTAATAAAATAAATATAATTTTAATTTTAATGTGATAACAATTTATATTACATTATTACAACTATGACTTTTTTAAGAAATTACAAATTCAATATTTTGTTCTGAATAAAATAAAGAAAATAAACTAAATATAATAAATATTAAAAAGATAAAAGAGTTAAAAATTATAAAAATAATAAAATTTAAATAATTTATATCTAAACTATAAATTATATATTACTAAAACACTTAAAATTAAAGATATATTAACTTAGTAAAGTAGATAAGTTGTCAACCTCCCAAATGATAAGTTATAAGTTCAAAATCTACTGATAGTAAAAATTTAAATAATTACCTATGTAATTATATATTATAATAACTGTTTCTAAGATTGGGTTATGATATCTGTAATTATAATTATTTCAACATGACTGGCAAATCATGGAATATCTGTGTAACTAGTTATACAAAAGAATGCAAACTGATGTCAGGTGATGCAAACCCAAGATAAGTCCTTGTAACTATATAAATTTGTAGAAATTGTAGAATAAAAAACCTATTTGGAAAAACCTAATTAGAAAGTTAATACAAATCTTAATAGTACTATTGTAAAGACTAGACCTAGTAAACAGATACCAATGTCAAAGTAACTAGACAGGCAAAAATCTTTAAATTGAAAGTCTTGAAGGTATTACCAATTAGATTACTAAATTAGATTAGAAAAAAAGAATATCAGGCTAACCTAATATACTAATAAACTAGTCATAATCCTATATAGTCTATTTGGATTAGAAGTTTGATAAAAAAAATAAAAGTATACTAAAATACTAGAAATATGCTATAATGCAAATATTAGAATCTAAGTAAATTCTATAAAAACATAGCAGTTTAATGGTTAATCCTAATTGCAAGTATTAGTTCTGCTATAGTGATATATAAATCAATTGTAAAAATGAATATAGAAGTTCTAAAAGGTTTATCTTAAAGATAAAATAGTTCTAAGGTTGAAATGATAATCTGAGCTTAATTCAGTAATGTTAACACAAGTATAGGTTCAAAGAGTTTAAGATAAAACACCTAAACAGAAGAGTAGATATAACAATTAGTAAGAAATATTAGGTGAACTTCTTAAATAGGTAATATAAAAAGTTACACAAGTGACCAATTGTATGCTCTTTCTGTAGTAGTTCTTTATGAAACTACATTTTTAAAAATATGTTAATAAAATCAAAAGATCAAAGAAGTCATTTTAATACCAAAAAAAAATAAAACACTTAAATTATACAAGACAAAAGATAATACAAAATTAAAGATGAGCAAAATCTGTAAAAAGCAGTTTACAAAATTATAAAAAATAATAACAGATATTAAAACATATAAGAAAAGTATAACAAATCCTTAAATATAAAAAGAATACAATTATCATATAAAGTTTTTGCAATAAAAATTTAAAATATAATAATAAAGTAAATATGTTGTAAGTTTTGCTATTAAAAAAATATTTTTAGTGTCAGTATTATAATATATGTATATTAAATTACAGTATTAAGTACATTACTATTAAATTTTACACAAGATCTACATGATAGCAGAAGTCGTCCAGTTGCTGTTGGGGTAATTAAATTTAACATTGATGAGGTAGTTCTGTTTCTAAGCACAGTTTATAGATTTCCTAAAAAATTAACTAATCACCAAAATGTTGCAATCATGTGAAATTTTTGTTGCATAAACAAATCAGATTTCAATTAGAAAAATTCAAAACAAAAGTTCACTTTGTTAAAAATTATTTATTGCTCAAAACGCAGCATAAACAACCACCTATAGCTCTAACAAAAAGTTTCCTCGACTGATCTTACTATTAAGCCTCATCTAACTCAAATATTAGCATAAACCCTAGTCTTTGCTTGACTGAACATTTTGGTGGCAATGTTGCACCTAAAGTAGTGATTTATCTAAAGTAGCACCTGGCTAAAATTAAACCCCTGAAATTAGATCTTCATACATGCATTAAGTTATAATTTTAGCCAGGACACTACTTTTGATGCGACAGCGATCCCGAGGAAGATCAAAAATCATGTGATTCAGTGCACTGCAAAATGACCTGCATTAAACTAATCAACACACTTGGCCTGCATTAAAGTTAGGATTGGTATTATGGCATATCAAAATGTGAGGCTAGTAATGCTAGTATAAAAAATCTCGCACATTATGTGATCCTGTTAAAAAAAATTTCACTAAGAAAAAAACCTTTCGCATTAGTTTAGGGTTAGAGTTCTACCAGTAAGTTAGTATTGGGTTTAAAGGGCTATATTTATAGTAAAATTCTCAAGAAAAATTTTTTTGTTAGTACGCAGAAGGCACTTTTATAGGCAAAATTTTAAGATATAATTTTTTTGCTCTTCTTTTACATTACACCTGATCCCGAAATTTAATTAGCTATTAAAATTTTTTAAATTAATATTTTAAATACTGTTATATCAAAAATTATCCAATTGTTAATTATAATTTGGTGTAATGTAATGCAATCAAGAAAGTTCAAAACAACCATTTGTTTTCAAAAATCATTTATTTCTCAAAAATTTGCATAAAAAATCACTGCATGTGCATTAACAAAAAGGTTTCCTTGAATGATTTTGTTATTTGAACTTCTAAAATTCTATTTAAACATAGACCTTACCCTAACCTAAAGAATTTTCGGCAATGTTACGTTACTGCAAAATTTTGATGTGTTTTGATTGATCACATGATTTATACTACAATAGGTCAGCTCGGTGGATTTTTTCATTTTTGGATAATGCCAAAGAACCTCCACAACCTGGATTTGACTTTGTATCAATGGATATAATAGCTGAATTAGAATTTTTTAAATAAATCATATTAAAGTTTACTACATACTGTGTAATGTATGTTATGTGTTATTTTAAAATTTTGTTCATTTTTTATCAACACGTCATTTCATGTTTAATTTATAAAACTAAACCAAAATTCAGTTACTAAATTACCTGGAAAAAATCTAGTATTATTTTATTAATAGTTAAAATTTTCAGATCTTGGAGTATCTCAGTTCGGTAATTTAGGATCTCTAATTTCTTCCACTAGTTATGATTTGAAATGTGTAAATGCCTAAACCTATTTTCGCATCCTGACAGGAAATTACTTGCAAAAGTTTAGTATAATATACATTAGCATACATGCCACTATTTGATCAAATCAAAAATTTCAAATTAAAAGCAGGATTTCTATTTATCAAATACGTAGTAAAAACTGAGTAATTGTAATTATTAAATTGTACTTGCAGATTCATAAGTTACAATTTACTGACCGTAAATCAGGTCATTTGAAATCGACCTAAATAATGAAATAACTCAGAACATGCAGTTTCATTATTAATTTTTTTTTTTTAAGAAAAATGAATTACATGCTGTTTGTTTGACGAATCAGGTAATCAACTATATATGGTTTTTTTTTTTAAAAAAAAAAAAAGATTTACTTATTTAACATGAATTAGGTTTCATATCAATTTTTAAAACCCATTGTTCCAAGTTATTAAGGATGGGATTGATTGACTTAACCTTTCGAAAGGTTTTTGTATCATTATCACGTATTATAATGTCCTGATATTTGAAAGTACTGTAGATATCATCAGGAACAACAAAAAAAAACCAAATCTTTGCATTTTTATCTTTTGTACGGGCAGGCATATTTGTGACCAAGTTTGAAAGTTCAGCCTGCTTGATAGGATGTCGTTGAGAAACCGTTACTTGAAAAATATCATTGGGAGTGATGAATAGATCTGCAGCACCAAAATTGGATTTCGACGGTAGAATAATTTTATACTCTTCATGATTTAAAAGCTCATTTGGAGTCAAGATGTATTCAATTTTTGGTTGAGGTATTATTGTGTAAATTTTCGTATCAGTGGTGCATTCATTTGTTTTGCCCTAAAACACAAAACAAACCAATTTAATTGACAAATCCTACTAATTTTACGAAATATGCAATTTTTTATTAATTTTAAACTTCAAATGTATGTAGTAAATTATCATGTAACTGACTTACATTGTATTCCTCTAATTTCCTCATTTCAAAACAACGGTCTCCACAGCTGAAAAGATGAATTACATATAGTTCTAGCATTATACCTCTTACACTAGGGTATGACTTATGGGTTTGAATTTTCTCTAATAAATCATCCCATGCGTGAGCTTCTAATTTTTTCTAAATTTCATCAAATATAAAATTTGAACCCCATCCTAAATGGTAACTGTCATAAGTAACATTCGGCCATCTGTGGATTAGGCGATTGCTTATATGGATACTTTCGGTTTTTTCATTGAAGAACTTTAAAATGTCGGAGAAGTCACTTATTTCTAAGATAGCATCTGAAATTCGCTTAAAAGATAACCTCAAAATTTCCTCTTTTCCTAAGATTGTTTTTGGGTCGTGATATTTCATTGCTTCTTCCATTCGTTGAAATATATACCTTGGAATGCCGCCCGCTTTATTATATAGTTCCATCATAATATCAATGGGTACTGCTGGGAAAACATGTTCCTGACAAATTAATAACTCCTCAAGGGACCAAGGACCCATGTAAAATCTTTTAACTATTATCTTATCGAATTCTTGAAATTCGTCTCTTTTAATACTTCTAGGGGACAAAGCAATTACTGTTTTGGCTTCTACATCTTCAGGTGTCAATACACTGTCCACTAGATGCCATATGCTGTTATGATTAAGATACTCTAAAAAGTCCTCGAAATTTCCCATTTTAACTTCATTATTATCGATGTAGTAAAAATTTTGACTTTTTTAAAAGATAATAACAATCTTGTCGTATTCACACAGTAACCTAATTAATAATTAAATCAGGAAATATGATTTACCTATTCCAGATGTTCCAGTGATGATAAACTTATGGCGAGTAATAAGTAGCGAGTTGTATATTAATAAATGATAAATGTCTTTGTATTCATTCCGAACGTAAAGTGATGATTTGTTTATAATAGGAAATGGCCCATCATTACTCTTTATAATACATAGTAATGCTTCATACTCCAAAGCTAGTGGTGTTATATCACTTTGATTGATCTGAACGGTATCTTGAATATCATGACATTGATTATCGTCCTGAATATTACTTTGGTTATCTTGAATAATGCAGAGTGGCATCATTTCTATTTTTCTTTTTTTGATGGTAGATTCTTTAGGAAAGCGATCTAATTTATGCAAAAAAATCAATACAAAAAAGATCATTATAAACCAAACTCAAAAATTTAATTAAAAAACAACACATGATATAAGCCTTTACAGTAGACCAAACTCGAAAATATATGGTTTAAAAGACAGCTTATTCAGACTGATCCTAAAACTTCCTAGAATTTTTTTTTTATACAAGCCCTTTTGACTGCATGTAATTATTACCTTTATCCTTCGACATATGTTTTGCGACCTTTAAAACGTTTTCAAATGAAGGATCTAATAAAAAAAGAAAATAAAAAGCGATGAATAAAAAAAATATTATTACATACTAATAATACACATCTTTTTTATTAAAGTTTACCTTTTTTTACTTTTGATTTATTTTGTGGTTTGGAATTTTCTTTGTTCTGAATAATATATATATATAATAAAAATTGATACGGTTAACAAATATTGTTAAGTAGTAATATCCCATCCTGAATAATATGTTTCTTATTACAAGAAAGTTGAGAAGGTAAGAACTAATCCCTCCTCCAGAATTAGCGATCCTTTTCTAAAGAAACTTATTAGATTCCCTTTGCTGACGTAGAATGACAGTTCACTGTTAAGTGGTCGATCCAGGGGAATCACCTCCGTCACCTTTGGTGATCTCACAAAGGCAAGCTAACTATTAAACAGTCAGAAAGTATTACTCACATCATTGTTCTGTTTTTGTCTGCGACGAAGAATTGATGCAACAAATTTCATAACAAAACTTCAACAAAACTAGTGAAGCAAAAAACAGGTAGAAATGAAAGTTGAATAGAACAACACAAACAGTGTAAGAATACGTATTAGAGAATAATTTATACGGTTATTTTAATACACTTCCAATGAATATAATGTTGACTTATCGCATCCACGACGTGTAATTAGAATCATAAATAGATTATCTTTATTGGTTGTGACATCGTGTTGCAGATTTTTTTGGTATTGTAAACTTGTATTGTTTATGTGATAGGATCATATAAAATTTTTTTGGTAGGTAACCCTTATGTCAAACGAGACCTCTGACCTTAAAATTTCTGGTCCGGCACCAACAAAATCTCGGGATATCGTGTAACAAAACAAACAGAACAGCAAAAAAAGTAAAAATTCTTAAATAGAGCCAAATTTTATTATGCTAACCAACTTCTGACTTCTAATTAAAAATGTCCAGCATTATAATTTATATATAGCACTTACTATTTCACATTAGAATACTCCAACCCAAGTATTTGGATCGGAAGGGTCCGATTTTCACTTGACATAGGGTATTCTATAAAATGACATCATTATTTTCGCTTGATTGGCTGATGCAAATCAATTGCCTGGGTAACTAATTTATACAGTTTAAAGTACTTTATAATTAGTAAAACGGGTACACAAGTACAGGTGTTTAAGATAAAGTTATATTTAAAAATAAACTCTCACAAGCTAGTCCATCAGTCCCAATATGGCTATCGGTCTGGTCTAGTTGGTTTCTGGTCTCAAAAATAACCTATTTTCATATCAAAAATAAACAATTTGTATAAAAGTAATTTATCATTTTTAGCTATCTTTTCGAATAAATTTATGCGATAATGGTTTTTAACTATTTAAAAGTTTATATTATTAACCGGCCTGAACTGATTAAAAGACTAAAACTGAATAATCTTTAACTGGTTAAAAGACTGGGTTTTATTTAGTCTTTTCAGAACTAGAGATGGGCAAGGTAATTACTTATTACGTAAAAAGTTAAATCACACTATGCGCCAATTTAGCATATTGTTGGTTGTAAGTATATATTATTAGTAAATTGTCGCATAATATGATTTGATTTTTTACGTAATAAGTAATTACCTTGCCCATCTCTATTCAGAACTGATCTAACCCTATTCTTAAAATATTAATCTAAATATTTTTGAATTAAGTCTCGTAATGATCAAAAAAAAATTGAACAGGTTCAAATACTATTTAATAATCATACCAAAAATAGAAAGATAAAATAATAACAAATATACTTGTCAGATCTAAAAGCTATGCACAGCCACCAAAAAAATCAGTATAAGTATATCTCTCTTTTGTTGTATACACAACAATTCTGATATTATTGATTGTAAAATATGATCGATAAACAAACCACTATAATTATATACTTCATTTTTGATATTGTTTTACTATGTTACTAGTATAAAAAATTTTCGAACTAATATCATGTATATATTAAGCTTAAAATTAGCATCAGTAACTTCAATTATTGGAAATTGAAACTGCCTAAAATTATAAAATTAATTTTAAGTGTTAATTTTGGTTATGCCTAAATTGGTAACTTCAAGCAGATATCAATTTTATACAACAAAAAAGCAATATGCTTATGCTAGTTTTCTGGTTAAATTTTTCTGGCTGTGCATAAGGATGGGTCCAGCTACAGTCATAACTATTTGGTCACGGTCGTCAACCATAACCGATACTGACTGGTCAGAGTAACTTAGATGACTGGTTGACTGGTGCTATATTCTTAATAAAAATAATAGATACTTTAATTAAACATGATCTGATCATCTAATTAGGAGAAAAATCCATAATTCTGGTCAAAATTGCAGACCATTGACTAGATTTAAAATTGTTTGTTAATGTTTATCTGTATATTAATTAAATTAGTTAATAAAGTATGATTTGTAAGTTTTAGATATAACTAATTTAAATCCAACACATGACATTTATGTCATATAATTATTACAAAAAATAAATTTTTAGATATGCTTAGCGTTGCCAACAAAATTACGTAATATTAATTATCACAAGGAAATAACTACTGGTACATAGTAATTTTTTTTTAATTCACGCAATAAATATATGTTATAGTACGTGATGATTAATCATACGTAATTTTGTTGGCAACGCTAG
>CAJVQA010005961.1:0-15458 GCA_910591915.1 Cetraspora pellucida
CATATTTGTGATTAAATAGGTAAAAGTGGATATAGATAGTAAATTGTTATTCAATATGGCATTGTCAGTGAGTAATAAGAATAGTTTCTAAAGAAGAAAGCTGTCTTCTGACTTTGCTAGTAATAATTTGATCATTTAGTACTATAATAAGCCATAGTTTTTTCTTTAAGAAAAGTGTCCAGTTGAATAACTATAGTAGTTTGTATTAGTTAAGTGTAAATGTTAATAGAGAGTGCAATTATAAAAATAATTTGTAGTTTGGTCTTCTAGATAATTAAACCAGAATAGTTATTTGTTTTTAGAAATTTTGTTTATACATATAAATATGTGTTTCTAGTCTAAAAAACATAAATTGTCAAATGTAGTTAGTTGATCTAAGTAAAGGATACAATGGTATCTAAGTTGTTTTTTAAAGGTTGAGTATTTTAAATGTGATGAAAGTAATGATTCAAGTAAAATGGATCCTTCTTGAACAGTATATGGAATATTATATAATAAGTTAGATGAAAATATAATACCAAGATGGTTAAAGAGTTGGATAATTTTAAAATTAATAGTATGATTATTAGGTTCATCAATAATAGGATTATCATATATCAGAATACTAGTAAATAACCACAGCTTGTTCTGAAGTTGCTGAAGCCTAATGCAAGTACTTATTCCTAATAGATCAGAATAATTAAGTCTCTTGGTAAAGTTTGTAATATGATGTTGTAATTGAAAGTCCCGTATATTATGGATATTATATAGCTGGAGTGAAGTAATGTGCTGATAGGAATTATGTGACTAAGTTTGGCTTTACTTTTAACAAGTCCTATGTAACTTGTAAGTATTTTGTTATATGTGTATTGATTAAGAACAATGTTATGTAATCAATATTCGATTGTGAGAATAATGACAGTGTTGATAATATAATATGCATATGTATTAGTAATTTGTTTAGTAATTGCAATTTTAACAAAGTGTGATAATTCTGTAGTGATAAGTTTGGTTTGTTTGATTTGTTTGTTATTAAGTGTAAACCAATATCCAAGAAATTTAAATAGTTTATTTGGTAAATGAAGATTAAAAGGATGGTTGTTGTATATAATAAAGATATAGTTGGTTTGTTTGTTATTGGTTGTAAATATAAATTTGAAGGAATTAATTTGTATATTAGCTATGTTAAAGAATAATTCAGCTGCAGAAAGGATTTGTAATAGTTCTTGTTATAAGGATGCAATTCAAAAAGTATTATCCATGTAGGCAAGAACTAAGCAGTGTGAGCTAAGCTTATTATATATTTATATTTTAAATTAGTTAGCCAAGAGACTTGTATAGTGTAGCCATTGAAGTTGTTATAAATATATAAGATAAGTGGGTTGTAATAGATTTTTTATAAGAGAGAAGTAATAGTTTTACTCTAATCAATGCTATTGTGTACAGGGTATAATGAAGTAAGTTCAAGATTTGTAATAACTTGGTTTTGTCGATCATGAAGAATGTTAGTAATAGCATTTATTATAAAGTTAGAAAAAGCAAGATGTTGTAAAGATTTTTAAAGAAGAGTAAGATTAATTAAGTCATATACTTTATTTATATCTTGAGATAAGAGCCAAATTGGTTTGTTGTTGCATGATGCATCTTTAATAAGATTATTAAATATATGAATTGGTATAGATGTACTGTTGTTAGATAGAGCTACATAATTGTAAAATAAAAATATTAGATATTAAGAAAACACAGTACTGATTCTAGTAGTAATAATTTTTGTATAGACTTTTTGAATATATTCAATAAGACTAATAGGGTGAGTAAGACTTAGATCACTATTAAATGTATTACATTTTAGAATCAAATAAATTCTGCTGTGTTTCCATTGTTTGAGAATTTGACTTAAGTTAAAGCAATGATTAAATAGAGCTGTGATAGCTTTAATGCAGGTAATACTTGCATGTTTAAGCATTTCATAGCTAATACCCATAGGTTTACAAGCTTTTTCATTCGGAAGTTGTGACAAAGTTTAAAGAACTTCATCTTTTGTAATAAGAGAATTGAGAGAGTTGTACTATTGGATGTTGATATGTGATTGTGGTTGATAATGTGCATACCAAAAGCTGTTAAACAGTACTTGGTCAATTGGTCAATATGCAGTCCAGTCATGAAAGTGAGATTGTATATGCTGTTTTATGAGTTTGGGGTCTGTAATAAGTTGGGTAAGAAGTTTGATGTTAAAAAAGTAAATAGGAGCTTTGTATTGATTAAGAATACTGTTAATAGCTTGTTTAAGATATGTTAAAAGTGTTTCACATCTCTTTTCAGTTGTTTGTTGGATTTGTTGGCAAAGTAGTAGTGAGCTTTCTGTGTGATGAGCATAATAAAATTGTTTTCAGATATCTTGTTCATGTTGGATCTATGTATAAGTTTGAGAATTGTCATCTGAATCAAAAGTTTGAAGGTTACAGTAGAATCTATCATTAATAGTCTTGATCCTAGAGTTTATTATATTTATGTTAAGGTTGTTGTGAGTATTTTTAACAATTTTTATTAGATGCCCAAGCTCTTTAAGTAATGTGTAGATTAAGATAGAATTAGAAGAATATTGATAATTGTAGCTGTGTTTACAAGTTTTTTTGTTAGGAATAGAATGTATTGCAGTATTAATTATTAAATGTTTAATCTTGTGTCAAGTAGTTTCAATGCTTTCATTAATATTGCTATTGAGTGGTGTATTGTAAAGACTAAGACTGTGAGAGAGAAGGTCAAAAAATTCTGTTTATTTTTCAGTAACATAGTTTTGTAATTGAAGATTTTGCGATTAATGCCAGTATAATGACATGGAGGTTTGCTATATACATTAGTAAAAGTCCAGCAGATATAAGAATAGAGTGGTCATTAAGTGTTAAGATATTGCTATCATCAAGTTTATATGAAAGAAAGAATTGAATATTAAATGAATCAGTTCAGATATAATCAATATGACTATAACTAGTATTGTTTAACCATATAAAATGCTTGTTATCAATATGTACACCAAGATCAAACATGTTAGAATGGTATAAATAATTAATAAGTTTAAATTTAGATGAAGAGCTACAGGTATCATTATGTGTATTAAAGTCTCCAAGTATTATTGGATGAAGGTTGTGTTGAAAAGCTTGTTGGATCCATGTAATAACAGTATTTTATCTATTGTTGCATTTTTATATATTAGTAGAAGAAAGATAAACAGCTATAATTCAGAGTTTAATTTTACTTTTGAAAAATAAATCTAAAGCAATTGCTCCATTAGGATATATTTGGTAGTTGTATATGTATGCTTATAAGTGTTTTTGAATCATAATAGTAGCACCTTCTGCTGAACTTTCTGAATTAGCCTAGAAATAGGTGAATAAGTTGTTATTATAAAATTAAAGATTAGTACTGTTAGTAATTTTGGTTTCAGTAATACAAGAGATATGAATATTATTGTAAAGATAATAATTTTATCAAGCTTCTCTTTTAGTTACTGTATTATAACTTCTAATATTGTGTATACAAATATTTAAATGAAGATCATATAGAGTTTGTGTAGATATAGTTACTTGTGATATAGTATGATTATTAAAAAATAAATTAGGTGAAATAAAAGTAGAATTAGAAGAATTTGATCTGAGAGAAAGGTTGTAAAAGATAGGAAGAAGATAAAAATGAATAACAGTATGATTAAGTAAGAAAAAGTCATTTGAAAGATATATATGAGTTTTATCATATGTATTGCTAACAGAAAAAGTGATGCTAGAGACAGTATTATTATAGTTATGTTTTTCAATATGTTGTAAAAAAGATTGAATGGTTTGATCATGAGAAAGAAGTAGTAAGTTCTAATAAAGAAGGAATTTGTTGAAACATATATAAAGATCATAGAGGCTTAAAAATGTTAAGAATAATCTTCTAAAATTGTCTTCTACAGGGTCAATCACCATATGCCTAGCTCTTACTGCTGTGTAAAGTATCAAAGTTTGCTCTATGCATTGGGTCTGACTATCATTATCTTGACCTTCCATATAAATAGGCTTTACTGCCTGCCTACTTATATCATTTTTCCTATTAACTACTGTGGATGTGTCATTTAATAGGATGGCAGCTGCTTCTATAGTAAAATTAGTAATTTTATATAATAAAATTAATAATACATAATTAGCAACAATTCTTTTTGATGATTATTCAAACCAAACTTTTCAAAAAGCTGAACTACAGAAAAACGATATAGTTAATATATTAAACTTTATAAAAACTTTTCTAGAATACTGTACACACATAGTTGAACATTGAAATAGAGTTGAAAAGAAAGTTGCAGCTTTGTAGTAACAGTTTAACTACACTTTGGGACTATAGAAGAAGTAGTTAGTAAAAGCCAAAGTTTTTTATAAAGTAAACAACAAAGTTGGATATATTAGTTCTATACAACTGTAAAACCTACAAGGAACACCTATAAAGGTCAAAAACTCACAAAAGCTACAAAGTTGGTTTACCTCTCACCTTTACTTTGCTTCGAGAAAATTTTGTAAAAGTGGGTGATTTAGCTTATCCTCTTCTAAAGATCGACACATAAAACTACCAAAATAGTCAGCAGTATTTACTTCCTAAATGTGTTTGTTGATAATATAGATCAAAACAAGACAGTAATACAAATACAACTATACATGTATCTTGAAATACAAAAAACCTGAAAATACTGCCTTCGGACTAACTAGTGCTTTATACCGATTCTTTATGATCAAGTCGAAGATTTTTTCTTTCCTACATGGTTTTTTGTTAAATAATCTAAGTAAATAAAAAAATAGTAGTTATTTCTATTTAGTATAGTTTATAATTTTTAAAGGTCTGACACAGACATACAATTGTGACCATCAAATATTTGTGAATTGCAAGTTTTACATATTTCCTTTTTTCTTGTTTATTCCCTTTCTTCTTTTATTTCTTGATTTGTATCTTTTATCATTTACTCTTATATCTCTGTTTTGTTTTTTATATAAAAAAATTTTTTTTGTTTTTTTGTTTTCCACAAAAAGATATCATCAGATTGGTAATGTCCTATTGTAGGGTGGCAGTCAGACGAGCAGTCTATCTCTAACTGGGATAGTGCGACAGGTCATACTTAGGTACCATTTGGGTGGCTGAGTAATGCTAGACTTATATATCAGGAAAATTTCATGTAATCTGTATAGTTTCAAGAATCCTAATAAAGTACTAGCATGACTGCTAAAGTTAAAAAAAAAAAAAAAAAAATTAATAATACTTACATATAAAAAAGTTAGTAATTATAAAATTTTTTTAGAATTTAAAAATTTTATTTATATTTATATATATTGTTAAGATCAAAATGAATACTAGAGTTGCTCTAATCTGTATCACTCTGACTTATAACTCTTTATAGCAAAAATATACTTAAAATAAGCCAACTATTTTGTATCAATTATATCTTAAGAAACTTGAAAGCCAAGACATCTAACTGAAACAATGCTATAATGATGCAGAATTGTAAACTATAGCTATTTATTAAGATATATCTGCTAGATTGGCCTAGTTGTTTGTATTGTATAAGACCATTCAAGTTTCTGATTACAAAAACAGATCTGAAATTATTAAGTTCAGTGAGAAAATGTTTGATCTTGGATCTCTGTACTGTCTTTTTTTATAGAATGCTATTTTTATATATAAATATATATTTTTTTGAGTTATAAAAAAAAGAAGAAAACCAAGTAGAATTGTAATCATTAGTACTAGCTGAATTAATAATAAAAACTGTCTTAATGATAAACTAAGACCTTGTACTTACATCTTAGTCTTGTCAAATTATTCAGCCTCTTTCATGATGCAATGTTTTGTAATGTTTAGTATTTTTGAATGATAACCTATTACATTTTTCTTAATTTTATATTCTACAAATCCAATCATTCTCTAACAATATAAAATAAACCTCTTGATATATATTGTATATTTATATTATTTAAAAATATATTAATTATTAATTTTATTTTTTTTTAATATTAAGATAAGATCTTGCTTATATTTTTATTAATAATTTTAACTATATATATTAGTATAAAGATACTAAAATAAACTAAAGTTTTTTATAACTAAATAAAAACTACATGCAAGAATAAGAACTCAGACAAGTTTATCTGCAATCTAAACTAAAAAATTATTAATTTTATAAACTTACTATATAAGTATATTTTATATAAAAAACTATTATATTTTTTATATACTGTATATATATTTTTTTTTAAGGTAAGGTTTTGCTTATATTTTTATTAATTTGTTAAAGAAGCCTTCAAGGGCTTCTCTGAATATAAATTACAAACTTATTTCAATTACAAATATATTACAAGAATGAAGCTCAGATACCCAGTATTGCCGTCAAAATTTTCACTTTCACGTGACAATGTTTAAAAATCTTTAAATTCCTTTAAGTTAGGGTTAGCGTTCATAATAGGGTTAGGTTATAGAAGCGATCTAGTAAAATCACTTGAGGAATTTTTTTTGTTGAAGCTCAAAAGATGGTTTCTTATGCAAGTTTTTAAGAATAAGCGATTTTTGAAAAGCAAACATTTGTTTTAATCTTTCGATCGTGTAACGTTACATTAAAACGAAACTCGCTATTGGATGAACGTCACGTGAAAGTGAAATGTGACGGCGATCCTGGGATAGTTCTAAAACCAGGTGCGTTCACGTGACTAACGTCCAATCAAGTAACGATATTATCGATTTACCCGGATTTAGCCCGGCATTTAGTTAGCATTTAGTAATACAAGTTAACTATTTCTGGGTCAAAATTATCAGCTGGGCAGCTTTACTTAATGAGTGAGCTATGGTTTCATTAGTAAAACTTTTAGTGGTCTTGGGCAAAATTAGTTAATTCCGGCCCTGCAGAGCATGATTCCGAAGTATTCCGACCCGGAATCCCCCTGTATGAGTTCGGATCAGCCTGACGAGACAAAAACAATGAAAAAAAAAAATATCACAAAAAATAAAAGAAACGAGTGTCTAAACCTGTCTCGTAACATTAATAAAAAATGTCGTGAAGGCAATTTTACTTACAAATCTTACCCTAACCCTTCAAGGTGGTCCTACGTGTATTATTTGAGTTATAAGTTACCCAATTCGTCGGATGCCGGATAACACCGTTATTGGATGCTTCGCTCTAATAATGACGTATCTGGCGTAGAATTGATAATTTGATTTTTGCCAGTTATTGGCTTCGCATCCAGTAATTAGATATTATATGCAAAATTTTAATATACTATGCTTTATTTTAATCTCTAACTGCTAAGTTAATTTAATACTTAACTAATCTATTTTGTTTATTATTCTTTTTATACATATTATACAAACACTAGTATTAAATACTAGTGGTGTAATTTAATAAACCAAAATCGTATATCTTATATGAAACTAAATACGTACGTACGAATTGATAACTTATATTTAAATCAAAAATTATTGGGTTTTAAGGTTTGTGTAATTGTTAAGTGTCGCGCACTGTACAATTTACACGAATTGGATCGTCCAATAGGATTGCATGTTACACGTAGATGTAACAAGCAAAGATTTAAATTTGGTATACGAGCAAGATCGTTGGTTTCTGCGCGAGAAATGAAGTGTTTTGTAGATTTATTCCGGATGAGCCAAATGGAAATCTGGTCATATAGCGAAACGAATAAGGAACTTCTAAATGGAGAACTAACCTGATTATCCAGATTATTTGCTAGGTCTACACTTTGTCAGTTTTATTGGGTGTAGTTTCATTATCTTTCGTGGTCGTCAGGTTCATTGTTCCGTCATTAATGTTTTAATTGACGAATGTTTTGAGTTTCGTCAACATGAAACTTCAAGTCTGTCTTACAATTATTATAACCTTACAAAATAAAAAAAGACATTAAGTTTATTGTTAAAATTGAACCTCTTATATGGTTAATATAATATCAATTTTCAATAAATTACTCATATTATGATGAAAATTTTACTTCAACATTTCAAAATTTGTAATAAAGTGGATTTTCTAAACTACTATTACCCCCCAAAAAAATTCATTTTAACTAGAACTTTTACAAGATTAAGAGATGAGTAACGACAATAATGATCATACAACCTATTAAATTGCTAGAATGAAGTTAGTAACTAAGTGTAGCACAGTAATGCTATAATGAGTTTGACAGTGCACTAGTATGGTTATGTGCGATAATACATCTCAGGCGTTGTTGCATTGGGAAGGACAAATGACGAGAACATCAAAAGATCTATTTAAGTACTCACGTAACGTGCATACGTACAACTGATTGACGATCTTAATTAACAAGTTAAAATTATATGCAGTCATTGTGCATCAGAACAATTTTATTTGGAAATTGATGATTTCGCCTACATAATAATTCCATCAAGAGCATTGTTAAACAAACTAAGACATTTAAAAGTAGGTTTTTGATTCTTTTTCTTTAAGATATTGCTTATTAAACCGAAAATTTTTGTTAACGAATTGATTTAAAAAGTTATCAAAAGTTTCTATATTAAATATTATTTGTTTTTTAATGCGTAAAATTAAATAATGCTTGGGCATAATGAGAATTACGTTTATTTAATAATTTAAACCTTTTTTTAAAAAAAAATTTTACTTAAATTTAACACAGATTTATTCTATACATCAGTCTTTGTACCATTCAGTATTAAAACATGTTGCAACCTCCGGCAGAATGTCTTGATGGAATATTGCAACATTTGCGTGATGATGCTGGATCATTATATTCATGCTTATTGGTGAATAGGCTTTGGTGTGAAAGAGTTGTTCCAATACTATGGTGCAATCCGTGGCAAAATAGGCAACTCCTTATAGATCGTACTCCTTGGCCGGCTATCGTGCGAACCTTATTGTCGTGCCTTACAAATGAAGCAAAACGAATTTTAATGAAAAATGGTATAGGAATTTCACAACAAATATCACGGCCTCCCTTGTTTAATTATATCGAATATTGTCAATATCTATCACCTACAGTAATCGACTGCATGAAAAGAGAATTGGTTAGCGATGATAACAATATTGACCTACCTAAAGCTTACAGAGAAACTCTCGTAGAACAAGAATTTTACAAGTTGTTTATGGCCAGAACTTGCCTCAAACATTTAGTGCTACCAAGAATTCCGTTATCTTATTGTCCGGGTGTTGAGATCTGCCTAGAAAAACTTCGTGAATTGAAATGTCATACTGATAGATCTCCTGAACTATTTTATGGATTAGCTCAAATATCAAGAAATCTTCTTAGAATTAGTATTTATCCCTGTGATCGGGACAATGAAGGTTTAATCGCTTTGATCAAATTGCAAAAAGGGTTAAGGTCATTGGTGATGGAATCCTCAGAGGATCATATTAGTTCTTGTCCCAGGATGGGACATGCATTGTCAACCCAAGCGCATTCTTTATCACATATTAAATTTCGACAAAGCATGTGTATTGCGCCAACAGTTCTTTCAACTTTTACAAATTTAAGAATTCTCCAAATTGATATATCAACTGAAATTTTTAACAAAGAACAATTGACATTCACTAGCATACCAAAACTTGAAATTCTTGATATTTTTCATGATGAAACAACACCATTTAGCATTTATGTAAGCTTTATTGAAAATATACCCCCAAAGTTTCAAAGAATTTACTGGGATTTAATCAGCCCACCATCTTGTTCAGCTGAGATAAGAAGATACATCAAAGCATTATCTTTATCACATGCGACTCTTAAATTTATTACAGTTTGGTGGGATGAAGATTGCATAGAAGATCTTTACGGTCTAATAAAATCTTGTGATCAATTGGAAGCAATACGAATCTGTAGTCCAAGAGACGAAATACAAATGTCTAAAGAAATCTACAATGACGAACAATCGGTTGAAGAAATGGATGATAGTCTATTATTAGGAGGAAATCAGATATTCGAGTTATTGAAAAATGCTGCACCAAAGAATCTAAGTATATTAAATTTGCATATTAGGTGGGCTTTTAGCACGATGGAGTTACAAAGTTTTTTAGAATCCTGGGTGGGTAAGAAAAAAATTTCAATATATTTGCCTTATGAGAGCAAATTGGTATTAAAGTGTGATATGATTGTCCGCAGATATCATGAAAAAGGTATTTTAAAGGATTTTCAATATATAGATGCTTTAGATAGCGTTTATTCTTTAAGGGATTTATGGAATTATTAGGCTGTCTATTTGGCAGAATGCATTATCTTGTCACCAGTATTTTAATAATAATCACAATGGGTTGTTTAATATCTACACATGACAAATATCAATTTTATTCATAATTCTAGGATATTTTCTTTTCATTATGCAAATATTAATATCATTTTCATTAATAAAGCCCATTTCGTGCATATATGCATTATATATTTCAAATGTTGGACAATAATTATTGTCTCCTTAAATTACAGTTCACGCCGCAAAAAAAAAAAACATAAAAATATATATACATATATTTTTTCGGTTTATAAAGAGATCTCTATGGTCTCGTAGACTATTATTTTATTAAGTATTAATAATCCTACTTTACTAGGAAGGTTATCACATTTTGCATATCAACGAGGCTACAATTAGCCACACGTACAATTTTAGTCATTGTCTATTTAAAGGTTCCGCCCGCAGGTTACCTGCTAATTGCCATACCGAGAACCTGCCTGTGCGTTCCTTATTTAAAGTCTGATGTTCAATACTTGTTCTGTAATACCAACTTATTATAATATCTAGCAGACCTTTGGGCTACTTTACCTGCAATGTAAACTTTACCAAACTAGAGGTAGATCCCACTTTACCTGGTTTGGATTTTTTTTTTTGTGTGTATCAGAGGTGTTCCGTGTTTGGTAAGACCAATTCTTTCTACAGGTCTTTTTTGTGTTCACCATTTCACTCACAATGTATGACGCCTGCACTCTACAGATTGATCTCCTTTCAGGAATTCCTAGTTTTAATTCATATTCACCCAGACTTGTGTTACAGAGCTTCATGTTTGATTATTGATTTCTTTAGATTACAGAGTTGAATCATTAATCTTGTCTGTAATGGGTTGGGGATATTATGAGATCCAACTTAATAAAAATATTACTTATCTTGTATCTTTAATAATCTATGAGTTGTATGTTTTTTAAATAATTAAACAACTTATAAAAATTTAAGTTCAAAATCTTCAAAAACAGATTAGTATAATTAACAGTTAATTGTTTATTATAATAGCAATAGAAGTCACAAATAGACATGAATTTAAACAGTCTATTACAGTAGTAATTTTTTTTACTTTAGTAGTTTTAATAATAAATTTATTAAATTTATATATATATTAGTATATATTTTATTTTATTTTTTAAGTTTTAATATTATATAGTTAGAGTATAGTAATTTAGAAAAGTAAATAAGTTGTCATCTTTTCAAATAACAAGTTGGGTATTCAAAACTCTTTAATGACAAAAATTTAAACAATCACCTATATTATAACAACTTTTTTTTGTTAATTAGTTAAAATAAGATATCTGTAACTATAGTTATATTAGCATAACTAACATGTCATAGGACATTTATATAATTTTAGTTATATAGAGAAATGCAAACTGATACTAAGTAATGCAAATCCAAAATAAGTTTTTATAGTTGTGTAAATTTATAGAACTAGAAAAACAAAAGTTTATTTAAAAAGACTCAAATAAAAAGGTAATATAAATCTTCAATAATACTACTATAAAAATTAAATCTAGAAAATAGATACCAATATAAAGAAATTAGACAGACAAAAACTTTTAGATAAGAAATATCATCAACTAGATTGTCAAAATTCAGACTAAAGAAAAAAGATATTAGACTAAACTTAATATACCAAGAACAAATTACAATCCTACTAGATTATTTGAATTGAAATTCTAAAAATAAGCAAGAATATATTAAAATATTAGAAATATATTATAAAGTTAATACTAGGGTTTGAGTAAACTCTAAAAAAACATAACTCAGTTAACTATTTATAGAATAGGCAAAGTAGTTAACAGAAGGTGCTTTAAGTCTTATATTTAAATGATATATTTTAAAACAAATAATATTTTACTATATTTTTACATAATAACATATATGTATATTATTTTAAAATCTTGACTTTTTTAATAATTGATAATTTAATTTAAAATAATACTTATATATGTTCTAAAATAATACATCTTTTAACTTTTAAATTAGAGGTTACTAATATATTTATAATAATTTTTTATTTATCAAAAATTTATTAAATAATTAAATTATTATATATGTATGTTTTGAAATAATATACAAATGTACAAAGTAATATACAATTGTAAATTATTATACAAAAATATAGTAATAATCATATAGAAAGAAAAGCTAAGTATTAGATTAGATAGCATTTAAGTATATAGAAGCAACTATTATTTGGTTAATAAAATATAAAAATCAGAGTGTTTAAATAAGCAATTTTTTAGTAAATTATAGAAATAATAGCTAGTATAAAACCTATAGATAAACTATTTAAATAGGTAATCAAAATTTGTATATATATGATTAGTTGTATACTCATTTTATATAAGTTATTTTTTTTTTATTTGAAGTGGCAATTTTGCCTATATGTCTTTATTAAGTAATATATGATTACATATTTTATATATAATAGTCGATTAATGAAAGTACATCTAGTCATATATATAACTTTAGTTATTATTTAATTAAGAATTCTATCTATAGATTATCTACTAGATACTATATCAAAGACCTGTCTGTGAGTCACCTATTTAAACTTTCTGATTTTCAATACATATTGCATATATATGCAATATCTATATTACTATTATTGTGACATCTTAGATTAGAGCTATTTTAGTTACTATTTATGTCAAAATACTACCTTATTGGATATTACTAAGTATTTATATTTCTTTAAATTTACCTTTGATATAAGCTTACTAAGCTGGTATCAAGATTATCACTTAGATTCAATTTAGAGTATTCTATATTTATTTAAACTTATTTTAATTTCAAAAGTGTTTAAATTTTAGTAAGTCTATTCCTTTTTTATAACTTCTTTTTATGTTTACTGTATCACCTGCTAGTGTGTTTTCTCTTTATTTCTGGTAAGTTCACTGCATCTTTTATGTTAAGTGCCAACTTTCCATATTAGAAAACTTTTTTCTAAAAATTTTCTTGTATACTAATCTTCTATTTACATGAACTTAACCACAGAGCTTTGTATATATTCATATGCTTTCATAGATTATAGAGTTTTTGCCTTTAACTAGAATTGAACTGTTAATCTTGTTTGTAGAGAGAGGAGAACCTAGACACTAGGCTACAGGACACCATTACCTTTTTATATAAGTTATATAATACAAAAGGTAACAAAAGTTTTTACACACCTAAGGACTTGGCTTATAACTCAAAAACTTACTAATTAATTTATGTTCTTAACTTGACTATATGAAACTTTATCTTTTAATAATTATATTATATTATTTTTAGATTATATACTTGTATAATTAGCAAGTTATTTAATTTTACTTTTAGAATGTTGATAAATTTGATAAATGTTTATGTTTTTTTATAAATATTTCAATAATGATCAATTCAATTTTAATAATATTTTACTATTTTATAGACAAATTTTTTTTCTATCTACTGTATAAGTTTCATACAATTTTAATTAATAGTTAACTAAGGGTGTGGCAACTTAATGAAGTGGTTAAGTTATCATACCCCCAAGTGGTAGGTTGTGAGTTCAAAACCTACTGACAATGAAATTTGGATAATCACCTATATAATATATAGACAGTATTATAGCGACAGCATTCTGTTGATCAGTTGGGATAGGATACCTGTAACTATGGTTGCACTAGCATGACTGGCAAGTCTGGGGCATCCGTGTAACCTGTTACACAGAGGAATGCAAACCAGTACCGGGCAGTGCAAACCTAAAATAAGTTCTCAGGCCATGTAAATCTGTAGAACTGAAAAGCCAGAGCCCACTTGAAAATTCTGAGCAGAGAGGTAACATGGATCTTTGATGGTACTACTGTAAAGGCTAGACCTAGGAAATGGATATCAATGTGAAGGATTCAGGTAGGCAAGAACCTCAGATAAGAGGTACCACCAACCAGGTCACCAGATTTCAGACCAAAAAAAAAGGATATTGGGCCAGCCTTAATATACCAAAGACAGGTTACAGTCCTTCTGGGCTATCTGGATTGGGAGTCTGGGTTCAAAGCAGGAGTATACTAAAAGTACTAGGAATATTTGTAAAGTCAGTACTGGGGTCTGGGTGAACTCTGCAAGAGTAGCCTGTATTAGTGTTCTAAAAGTAGTTAGATAGTTAACAACAAGAGGCTCATTGTGTCTTACTGGCAGGTGCTGTACTTTGAAATGTATAATGGCCTGGAAACTAGTACAAAAAGGGTAGGTACCATACTGCTCAGATGGTATACTGGTTAGATATATATGGAGGGTTAGTTGGGGATTTCAATATGACAGAGTAGATGATCAGAGGGTTTAAAATAGATAATCTCCTAATGGGTTATAAATATGGCATCTAGTGTAGAACCTTAGGGCGGACTACTTAAATAGGCAACCAAAGTTGCACATGTGACTAGCTGTACTCTCATCTCTATAAAAATAGTTGTAATAGCTAACCCAATATAAAGTCAATAAAGTATCACCACAAGTATGACCTTTAACAAAAAAAAAAAAAAAAAATAATAGTTAACTAAAAATTTAATAAAAACAAAAATTTTTAGTTTAATCTTTTAAATTAATATTTTTAATGATTATTAGTCTGAAACAAATAAAATTTTTTTATTTAATAGATACATATTTCTTCTATAACATATAAAAAATTTATTAAAATCTAATTATTAGTTGCAGAGATAATTCAAATAATCTATTTTAATATATAAAATTTTATTCATAATTGTATATTTTAATTATCTTGGCAACTAGTAACAGACTTTAAACTTTTTTTTTTATTTTGTAGAGAAAAAAATGTACATTCAAATAAAAAAAAATCATTTGATTTTAATTACTAGAAGCTAAGATAATTAAGATTAAAGTTCAGAATTAAATTTTTAATATTATATCCTAATTTCATTAGTGATTATTATGATTATCACAAGATATGATCTTCTGCTATCTTCTATATAATCTTTACTTAAATATTTTATTTTATTTTATTTTTTTTTTTTACATAACCAGTCTATAAAAAATGCAAATTCAGATTTTTAGATTAATTTTAACACTACATCATAGCTTATTTAGTGGTATCCTAGTAGTATCCATCTGAATATGCATTCCTGAGCATAAGAATCTTAGCAAAAAGTGTTATAAAAAGTAATGTTTTTAGAAATTTAAAGAATTTGACCCTGATTGTAAGCCCCAAGTATTTTACCTACTTATATCTATTATTAGTTTAC
>CAJVQA010005962.1:0-15457 GCA_910591915.1 Cetraspora pellucida
AAATTGTTTAATTATTGTATATAAATTGTATATTTTTTATTTAAATATACAAAATCTAGCTATTTAATTTAAATTAATTTTTTTAAAATTTTTTTTAATTAAACAAAAATTATACAAAATAAAAAAAATTTAGACAAAAATTAAACAACTTTAAACAAAAATAATACAATATAAGGCAACTTGTTTTTATAAGGATTGATGTATCCATAAAATACTTGACAAAGTTTTAGAATAGTTAAAGTTTTTAATGAATGCCACTGATAATTTTGATGTATTTTTTTTTGAAGAATTACTTGAGGCATTCAAATTATTAGATGAATTAGAATTTGATAAAATATTTGATTTATTGAAAAAAAGCATGAAAAAAGCAATAATTCACTTTGAAAAATGGATATTTCAGTAGATGAAATTATTTTTATCAGTTTGCCAATTAGAAAGAAACAATGTCTAATCTTTTACTAAAAATTACTGTCATGTTTTTTTAAATATGCTAATAGTTTTTCAATCATCTAAACAAGAAATAATCTATATAAAACAATTTGAAGATGATGTTAAAAATAATATTTTTAAAGATTTTGAGTTGAAAAAATTATTTGTTTCAGATTTAACTTTTTATAAACAATTTAATAATTTTTGTGATGCATCAAATACTAGTATACTTGATTTCTTACTTCTTTATGAATTCATAACTACAAAAATTTATTATATAGTTGTACATCAACAACAGGTTGAAGACATGTTTAACAAATTTGATTTGAAAATCCATCTCAGCATGTTACCAGATCTTAAAAAGTCCAAATTACGTCTCTTTAAAGTAAGGTTTTCAAAAGAAAATATTAAAAATGGAATTGTTGAAATTCAACGATCTAATAAAAAAAAAAAGAATGAAGTCAATAAGGTCAATGTGGAGGATTTTGGTACAGAATGTGCATTAGTTACGTTTAATAAAAATTTCAAAAGTAATTTTTTGATTATCTGTATCTACTATATATCGTCATATGTATATGAAATAAGTTAGCCAATCATATTACTTGAAAATCTCAATTATGCAAATTCGATAAGGGTCTACATATATCGATATGTTTGATTTAATTAGTTGATTAATCACCCTAACGTACCCGTAACGTCGATATAAAAATCTCGCATTTTAATTGGGCAGATCGGCACTGAGTCGCAATTTTCATGCTGATCTGTTCATGATAATATTACATATTAAGGGTAAGTAAAAAAAAAAAAATAAATAAGGGCGATAAACAGGGCACAAAACTTATTGCAAAATGCCGACTCGATTTTTCATGGGACAGAAAATTTCAGTCATTATAATAACAACTTCCCCTGTTCCGGTTAGGAAAAACACCTCCGGAAAAAAATCATATTATCATAATTTCTGGAACACCTGCTTCTTACCCGAAATCTTCAGTAAATTACCTAACTCTCCGGAAACTACATCGCTGTCTTCGGACCTTCCGGAGGCAGTGAGGTAATTTCCATAGAGTTAGGTAATTTACCGAACGACCAAAAAGATTTCGGGTAAGGAGCAGGTGTTCCAGAAATTATGATAATACGTAACTATAAACAAATCAAGATTGCCGTATAGAATGTTAAATAAAAACAGTATGTTAATCTAAATTGGTCTGAATTAACCTGAACGGAAATGTTGAAGGTGAATTTCCTCTTAACATCGCATCGTTGACTTTAGTAACTAAAATTTTAGTTAAGCAATTCAGCATTCCATGATCTTCATTTTAAATACAATTATTATGATATGCTTTATATTCCTTGTTTGTATTTCTTACAATAAACAAAAAAAAAAGGTTATACCTCTCATAAAATAATGCGAATAAAAAATCCAATTAATAATGTTCATATATTATTTCATTGGATCAATTTAGGTTTTAAATCTGATTTGAATTAATTCCATTTCTATTTACTTCTAAGTTAGTTCATGCAATGAAAATATAATTAGAAGTGAAATAAATTGAAAATATTAAAATTCTAAAACAAGTTTAAAAAAAGTAACCATTGGAATTCAAGATTTTATTCCGTAATTGATGAATTGATCGCATCATTCTGTCTATGGCAAAACAGGAAACCTACGATTCTCACTATAATCAAGTGCTTCTAATTTCTCTGTTCTGATTTTCTCTACGGTAGAAATTTGGCGCTCACGCCTAGATGAAAAAAAAGTAGTGGAAACAAATCTCGAATAAATTATTGACGAATGTTAATTAGCATGCACCTACAATCTAGAGACTGATCAAAACCAAATCAGTCCATTTTGTTTGTCATTTCCGAAAGTGCCAAGAAAAGGGACGAAATTGGCAAAAAAAGGTTTTGTGGAAAAATTGGTTTGTTTATTATTAATCCTATAACAAGTTATAAAAAAATAAAAATTTAAAGAATTATACTGCAAAATTTTATTAAGATAACAGCATTCGTTCCCTAAGTGAACAATACTGTATTTCCAGACTAATTTTAGATTAGTTAAGCCTAAAAATTTTTTTTAAAAAAATTGTCAATTTCGTCCTTTTCTCAACACCTAGCCCATTTAATCAATTAGTTATTTCATATTTTTTCAATCGATTAGTTGATTAGTTGATTTTTCAACCAATGATTTGGATCACTACATGGTAGATTGCATTTTACATAGTACTTTCTAACATCTTAACCGATTACTATCAGATTTTTTAAATATGGGATCTTTGCTAGGAAGATTACCCCTCAACATTTTTCGATTGGGCTAATTCTGACAAACTTAGCAGTACTTATTGATTCAAAAGTTTATTCGATAAGCTATTGAATCAATAACGATAAAGGCAAAAGATTTACATGTAAAATAAAAGCCAGATCGGATGGTGAAGATCAGTATTGGTATAGGTGGGCAGATCAGGCGGCGGGATTACAGAGTATTAGTCCCAGTATTTCTATTTTATTTTTTGCCCAGATCTCGGATTCGGGCTGATCCAGAGTTTTTATATTTCTTTTTGATCATACCGGGCTGGTGAAAAGTAATTGAACAGTGACCTTTTTTAATCCTTGATATACTATTGATTATCGCTTAACAGGATTACACACTTATAATAAATAATTATAGAATTTCAATATTAGCGGAGATGGTAAAACGGTCACTGTCCAATTACTTTCCACCAATCGGTATGTTTTTTTTTTTACTTTTTTTAACGTTATACGAATTTTTAAACTATTAAAATTACGAAAAGAAAAGTCGTTGGCTAATAAGAAAACAAAAAAGAAGTGAAACAAAATTAAAGAAGTTTTGTGATCGTAGTAAAGCTAAACTGTATGGAATGTATAATTTTTAATTTGAAAAAATAGTATAAAAGTCATTCCCGACAAAATTAAAAATTAAATGTTGATCGGTGATCGGATAATGACAGAATTGTACACTGACTGCGAAGCAGAGTGTCCAGCTATAAATAGTCGAAATTGCTAGCAAAAATAGCACAATTAGCAATAATTTATGTGTACATTATCCATTGTTTAAAGTATCCTTCTTGAACATCGATTAATATTTAATCTTCTCAACAATTTATAAAAAGAATGATGCTTATTGTACATTTCTTATGTGAGTACCGATCCTGTGAAGAGTAGTATTTTGTGAATATGGCACTTATAAATCATAATAGTAGTGTCAGCTTTAGGATTATTTGTACAAGATCAGAGGTATGTAAAATGTTTGAATTTTTGAAGTTTGGTAATAGGATTATTTGCAGCTATTTTAGTTTCTATAATATTAATGATTTTGAGATCATTGAAAAGACAGAAGTCTTTTAAAATTTGTTGCTTTAAATCTTCATTGAAATCATGTATATTATGTGTACAGATTGATAAGTTAAGTGGTTTGAGGTTTGTTTGTAATAAATTGCTAGAAGTGAAAAGAAACAAATGATCTAAAGGTATTGGTATAAAAAATACTGATGTGTTAAAAGAGGATCTTAATAGTATAATCAGATAGGAGTTTAGATTCTTAAGAAAGATAAACATGTGTTTTATTCATATTTTTTTTAAATGAAATTAGAATTGATTTTTCAAGATAATTATTAAATAGAAAGATTGTAAGAGATATAAATAGAATATAATTATATATTGTAATGTAAGGAAAAGTAAAACTTTATAAAATTGAAGAAACTTGTTGTAGCAAGAATCAAGGTAGTAAGTATTATATAATTATTTAATTATTAAAATAACATAATTGTTTAATATATATTATTGTTTAAACATATTAATAAATTATATAGTTATAAAACTATTAATACTAATTAATTATTAAATAAAACAAGTATAAAAAAATGAATTTTATTATTATATATATTGTATTACTAGTTCAAACAGAAAAGAATCAAATTTAAGACATCATCATCAGAAACCAGATTATACAACATATAAAATTCTTTTCTAATAATTTTATTATTACTATTACTGTTTTAAAAAGAATTATCTATATAT
This sequence comes from Cetraspora pellucida, assembly GCA_910591915.1. NCBI lineage: Eukaryota > Fungi > Glomeromycota > Glomeromycetes > Diversisporales > Gigasporaceae > Cetraspora > Cetraspora pellucida. Next base: position 4,465 of record CAJVQA010005962.1, read on the forward strand.
ATAAATATTTAACCAAAAATAAAAACAGTGTCTCAAATAACAAAAGAAAATTTTATTCAAAAATATCTAACTTATGAACTTATTAGTGTTATTAGATCTGGAATTAATTTTAAATATAAAGGTTTACAAACTTATTGGAATAATTATACAAAGATCTTATTAAAGAAATTGTAATTATCTATTAAGATTAATTGTATAAATTTATATATAATCTTCTCAAATACATTTTTAATATCCATTCTACAAAATTTATAGTTCTTTTCAATGATTTAATGACCAATAAATGTGAGTTGTTCAAGAATATTCTTATTATTAACACTATCTTCATATATAAAATGTAAAAAAGAAAAACAATTATATATAAAAAAAAAAGAAAGAAAAAGAAAAATTATAATGGTAAGAAAAAATAAAAAAAGTAAAATAAATGAAAATATAAATTGGATATTGAATGTAAAATTGTATCTGAATTACATAAAACAAATACTAAAATAATAGATAAAATTAATAAGATTGATTTATAACATGATTATTAAATAGTTTTAAAAAAGATATTACATTATTGTTCATATCAATAATAATAAAACTAAATTTAGAAAATTAATAAATTTTTTAAAAACATAATATTTACAAATCATAATATACTTAAAACTAAGAATAAAAAAATTTATAATAATGTTTTTAATAATAATATTATTGAGATTCTTGATAAAATAATCAAAAATTACAATGCTAAAAAATGAGACTCAAAATTATTATACAAATCAAAGAAAGATTTGAAATATATAATTAGTATATGCATGCAAAATTTTTCAAAAAAAAATCATAAATGATTTTTATGTAAACTATTTATTCAATAAAAATATAATATCAGATAAAATTAAACCAAATAAGCTAATTTTAAGAAAAAGAGATTTACAATTTGACTATCTTGAAACTAAAAAGAATAATAATAAGTAATTATTAACATTTGAACAAGATTGTAAATTAATGTATTCTTACAGAACAAATGAATGATTCCTATTATAGACGCATAAAAGTTCAATAAAAACTAAAGAAACTTATGAAAAATTTGTATTAATAGACCCAGGTATAAGAACCTCATTTGTGATGCACTCACCAACTAAGGGTATTTATGAGATTGATAAAAATAATTCTTAGAGGTTGATAAGATGCTAACAAACTAAGCTCAAAAAGATACAAACTAAACAATTCAACATCCAGAAAAAAGAAGAAAAAGATCAATAGAATTGATAAAACTATAGTTCGAATATTTTGAAGGATCAAGAATTTGAAAAATAAACTCCACAAGAAGACTATAAATTATCTTGCAAAAAAATTACAATGTAATTATAATTCTAGAATTTGGTGTAAAAAACAAGATAAAAAAAAAAGAAAGAAAAATCAAATCCAAAGTCATGAGAAGCATGTTAACATGATTACATTATATGTTTAAACAGAGGTTGAAATCCAAAGCCAAAGAAACTGGCATAAAAAGTGTGATCCAATACAAGGCTTACACTTCGAAAACATGCTCTAATTGTGGTTATAAAAATATCAGTGAAAATTTATAAATGTAAGAATTGTAGTTTAATCATAGATAGAGATGTAAACGGAGTTCGAGAGATCTCCTTCGAGCGTTGCTTGATGGAGCCATATATACATGCATATGTAGGAATTGATGATTGTATTTAGCAATGCCTAGTATAGATTATTAATGATGTATTACAATCCATCCGATATAATTAGACTTCTTCACCATGTGCAACATATAAAAAAATTATTTTACAATACAAGATCATTTCGCTACGTAGTACATGTGCTAGCGGAAATTTTTTTATGGTGCACTCCGGGTGACGTTCTCTCCTGTTATACTATACTATAGTATTGTCCCAGATGATCGTGAAATCGGATGATTTTTAAATTTTTTAGAGTTTATATTTCAAATTGAGACCCCTAAATTCACCATCATCATATGGGGGGTGTCAATAGAAACCAAGCAAACGTTTCTAAGTAAATTTTTTTTAAACTTTAAAATAAAATATCCCAACAATTATTAAATAAACTGATAAATTTTTTTATTTTAATTTTATATAGTTATAGAATTAAAATAAAAAATTTACCAAGTTTGGTTTGATAGTTGTTGAGATATTTTAATTTAAAATTTTAAAAAAACTCACTAATAACCATTTGCTTGTTTCTATTGACACCCATCCTCCATATTGCTTTAAAAAAAAAATTTACGTAAAAGTTGTCAAAAATTTCCTAATCCTGATTGGTCGAATCATATGGCAATCATATGATATCTATGATTACTAACAAAAATGGATAACCACTGATTACACGAAACCAAAAAATTTGAGTTTGTTTATAATTATAATCTATAGTGGTTTTCATGATCCCTATTATCTCTTCGACTTATTTATTGCGAGCCGTGAGTCCTTTATTATTTAGTCTTATGAGAACTGGTGCGATCAGACAATGTTAAAAAGAATATTTAATAAATGAGTTCAGCAAAGTAAGGCTAATTTAAGTGATTGCCTAAATTGTAAATCGATCAAATTCAGCAAATTTTTAATTCAGTAATTGAACAAACTGACTAAATTGGTCAGTTAAATTCAATTACTGACTAATTAAAATTTGCACTTGACAGCTGTTCTCATAAATTTTGTGGCAAATTATAAATTTGCTTGTTACCAGAAATCTTTTCGGCTTCGTCTTATAAGTATCTAACACCGGAAAATACATCGTTATATTCGAACCTACAGCAATATAATTTTCGGAGAGTTGGGGTAACGATCAAAATTTTAATTGCCCTGGAGTTTATGAGAACAAGTGTAATCGATTAAGTCAGCTGATTTTTTTTTAGAAAATTGACTTATGCCAAGAAACTTTAAATACATATTTTTTGTTGATATGGTCAACTTTTAAGCGATTTTTACATATAAACTTAGGTTCAATGCGAACACAATGATGTTTTAATTACACTATTTTATTTAGAAAACACTGAATCAAAGTAAATCGGGATGTCCGAGTTTGGAGGTCGTCTAAACCTAATTTATCTTTATCTTTTATTATTGCACTGTCAAAAAATCACTTCAAAGTCCACCAATCTAAATCCATTATCTATATCAAATTATCGTTTATCAAATTTGATTTGCTTACCTGAAATGCACTTCCTTTCTGCTCAAACGTGAAATGAAGTTGAATCTTGGCATTATACATATATATTATAATTATGGAACTGGTTATTATACACCATTAGGTCACATATAAATATATATATTTTTGATTGAATTTCTAGAAGTTCGATTTTAAAAAAAGTAATCTACATGTGATCAAGGGTCTGAAATACTAACATCCTATAATTATCGATAATTTAGTTATTTAAACTTCCCGCGTTCAAGACTCAAAATTCAAAAATTAAAAAAGTTTATCAAATGCACAATCATCAAATTATATAACTATACTTGCTGGCATATCGATATACAGTCAACTCTCCTAAATCCGAACCTGGATAATCCGAACCCTTATAAATTCTGTAAAAACCGGACAGAACATTGTAAATTTTATTATAAAGTTCGGATTAGCAACATAATAACTCTTTAAAACCGAACTTTTTGATATTTTTACATATAAGAAAAACCTGGACAAATCCCAAACCCCAAAAAAACAAATTGCTTTTATAAAAAATTAAATCAACAAAATAATTTGGATATTTTGTGAATATATGACATATAGCTATAAGAATATATATTATTTGTTTAAATAAAGATTATTAATAAAGTTTTGAGATATTAGTTTAGGCTTAAGTTTAGGATTTGGGCGCGGACAAACCCAAACTATAATAGTTTGGGATTTGGGCGGCAAGTATATATATAGCCTCTACCATTAAATCACATAATATGGAGGGCTTCGAGATTAACAATCACCATCGAGATATCGTAGATATTAAGAAGATGGGTAAGCTTAGACCAATTTCTTCTAGACCATCTTCTTATTTATCGAGAATTTCGTGGAAATCTGCAGAGAAATTGGAGTATAGGAATTATGTTAAAAAAGACGAATATAAAGCATTCTCTCGTCATCAACAATCTGCAAATACAGGGGATCCAAAAGGGGTTTATAATCTCGGACATTGTTATCGAGATGGAATTGGAGTTGAAAAGAACGAACGTATGGCATTTAACCATTATAAAAAAGCTGCGGAGTCAGGTCATGCTGAAGGAATATATCATCTTGCTTACTGTTATCAAAATGGAATAGGTACAACAAAGGATGAAGCGGAAGCATTTTTTTATTATCAAAAATCTGCTGAACTGGGGTACGTGGAAGCAACAAATCGAATTGGATATTTGTATATAAATGGAATTGGAATTGAAAAAGATGAATTTAAGGCTTTTGTTTGTTATGTACAATCAGAAAAGATGGGGAGCGTTGATGGCATATATAACGTCGGATATTGTTACGAGCAAGGAATTGGTGTTGAAAAAGATGAACATAAAGCATTTACGCAATATCTAAAGTCTGCCAAGATGAATCATTCTGACGGAACATATTGTCTTGGACATTGTTATGAAAATGGAATAGGTGTTAAAAAAGATGAAGCTAAAGCATTTATTTATTATAAAAAAGCCGCCAAGATGGGGAACAGTAATGGTGTATACAACATTGGAGTTTATTACGATAATGGAATTATAGTTAAAAAAGATAAATCTAAGGCATTCTCTTACTATAAAAAGGCTGCAGAAATGGGACATGCTAAAGGAACATTTAATCTTGGTATCTTTTACGGTAATGGAATTGGAATTGAAAAAAATGAATATATGGCATTCTTTTATTATCAACAATCTGCTGAAATGGAATATAGTGATGGAATGATTCAAGTCGGATATTGTTATCAACATGGAATAGGAATTGAAAGTGACAAGTACAAAGCGTTCATTTATTACCAAAAAGCTGCCAGAATGGAAAATGCTAGCGGAATATATAACCTTGGTGTCTGTTATGATAATGGGATTGGTGTTGAAAAGGATGAACGTAAAGCATTTCTTTGTTATCAAAAAGCTGCCGAGATGGATCATGATTACGGAATATTTAATCTTGGTGTTTGTTATAATGATGGAACTGGTGTTGAAAAGGACGAGTATATGGCATTCATTTATTATAAAAAATGTGCAGAGATGGGAAATGCTATTGGAACAAATCAAGTTGGATATTGCTACCAAAACGGAATTGGGATCGAAAAGGATGAGGATAAAGCATTTAATTATTATCAAGAATCTGCTGACGCGGGGAATACTATGGGAATGAACTTAGTTGGACATTGTCATCGAAAAGGGATTGGTGTTAAACAAAACGAACATATAGCATTTACTTATTATACCAAATCTGCTGATTTGGGCGATCCTGATGGTGCATATTTTCTTGGATATTGTTATCTTAATGGGATTGGAGTTGATAAGAACGAAAATAAAGCATTTATTTATTACAACAAATCTGCAGAGAAAGGACATGCTCAAGGAACAACCCAAGTTGGTCACTGTTATAAAAATGCGATAGGAGTTGGGAGGAACGAAAGAAACGCGTTTATTTATTATCAAATGTCTGCTGATATTGGAGATCCTGATGGAATTTATAATCTTGGATACTGTTATGAATACGGAATTGGCGTTAAAAAGGGTGAATGTATGGCATTCTCTTGTTATCAAAAATCTTCTGAAATGGGATACTTTGATGGAATAATTAAAGTTGGCAATTGCTATCAAAATGGAATTGGAGTTAGAAGGAACGAACATATGGCATTTGATCACTATAAAAAATATGCTAATATGGGTTATACTGTTGGAATGCATAAACTTGGTTATTGTTATCAAAATGGAATTGGAACTGAAAAAAATTTACTTAAGGCCAATTATTGGTATGAAATGTAAGTAACATATTTTACTTTATATCAAGGTTTTTGTTTTTAAGCATTTTGTTAACTTTATCACCCTTTTATATAAAATATCAACTTATATATAATTAAATAAAAAATAGGGAAAGAGACAACTTATCAGGTATTTTACATTATATAATTGAATTTAACTGATTTAAATTTAGCAATTGAACTTTCTATTTGTCTGTTTTTAGTCATGAACAAAGGGGAATCTAAAAATCTTGAAATAGATAATGAGTTAAAAAATATATTAAATAAAGATAAATATTCGTTATCATGGATTCCTTATAACGAATTTAAAAATATTGAGAAGACGGGACAAGGAGGATTTTCAACGGTTTATTATGCTGAATGGTTCGATAAAAAGCAAAGCATATGGAGACCTTTTGCACTTAAAGTATTTCACGGATCCAGCTTATGCAATAAAGAGTTTATAAAAGAGGTAAGTTTTATTTTATGATACATTAAATGTCCTATATACCTTCCCTTAATTATTTTATTTTTAACATCAAAGTTAGAGACATATTGCAATACAAGCTACGAAAATCCATTATTTTTAAAGTGCTATGGTGTATCAATGGATTATGTTTCTAATGACTATATCCTTATTTTAAAACATGCGAGAATTGGATCCCTGCGTAAAAATCTTCGTTATGTAGCAGGAATGGACTGGGAAGAAAGATTAAAGTTATTACATTGTATTGCATATGATCTCAAAATAATTCATTCTCAAGGATTCATTCATCGAAATCTACATAGTAGCAATATTTTACAAGATAATTTGTCTAGTGCATATATTGCAGATTTAGGGCTTTCGATATCATCAAATATAGCATCAAAAGAAAAAGATAATATCAATAAGATTTATGGAATTTTACCATATATGGCCCCGGAAATTTTAGATGGAAATCCATATACTGAAGCATCTGACATTTATTCATTTGGCATCATTATGTGGGAAATTTTATACGGGAAACCTGTAAGTTATGATCAAGATGATGAATTACAACTTCAAATACAAATCTGTATTGATTATTTGCGGCCAGCTGTGTGCAAATATGCATCAAAATGTTACGTAAATTTGATGAGAGAATGTTGGAAGAAAGATCCGACAAATCGACCATCAGCAATAACAATTTGTGAGATTTTGACCAATTGGCAAAATGATCAAAAAATATTATTAGAATTATCTAAATCGAATGAAATATTAGAAACGTTTCGGTATACACATAATCAAACACATTCTAGCCCATTTAATATGGGCAAATTTGTTCCTTATACTAGCTCACTTATCGACAAACCAAAAGTGAACTATGCAAGGTCTGTTATGGTTTGGAGTGTCTGTTTCTTTTGCTCGGTAGTATTAATTTATTACCAGTGGTATTATTTCATAAGGCAATCTCTATAATTTTCTATTATGTTTTCTATATTATTCGTATATTTGCATTCTTTAAATGGTCTGAGTTTAACTTTTCTAAATTTGATTGTTGATCCTGATGTGGAGTCCTTTCTGGGATGCTCTATATGTTGTAATTAAACTAGTATGTAACCCGTCGCGTTGCTCCGGATTTAACTATTAACTTTCCATTTAGAATATAAATATAAAAAAAAAAATAAGTAGGTAATAATTTAATTAAAATAAGCTAGTTAAGTGTATAAATAGATATTATTCAGTTTTATTTTCTCTACAATAATTTAATAAGTGTATATTAAAAGTTAGTAATTTAGTTTTAATGTTGTTTTTTAATTTACATTATCATTGTTGTAGTCTGTAAGAACTAAGCACCTTTATTTATGTAAATACAAATTGAAAATAAGAATTACAGTTGCTCGCTGGTGGTTTGGATTTATTAATTGTTATATAGTTTCAAATTAAAAGGTTTGTAACTCATGTAACAGTGGGGTATTCGGATGGATTGTAATACATCATTAATAATCTATACTAGGCATTGCTATATACAGTTATCAATTCCTACATATGCATGCATATGGCTCCATCAAGCAACGCCTGAAGGAAGCTCCGTTTACTTCTCTATCTATGATTTAACTACAATTCTTACATTTATAAATTTTTTTTCCACCGATATTTTGTATGTCACCACAATTAGAGCTTGTTTTCGAAGTATAAGCCTCATCTTGAATCACAATTTTTATGCCAGTTTCTTTGGCTTTGGATTTCAACCTCTGTTTAAACATATAATGTGACCATGTTAATATGCTTCTCATGACCTTGGATTTAATCTTTCTTTTTTCTCTTTTTACAATGTTTTTTACACCAACCTCTGGAATTATAATCTCATCATAATTTTTTGTAAGATAATTTATAGTCTTCTTGTGGAGTTTATTTCTCAAATTCTCAATATTTTAAAATATTTGTTTTTATGTGTTCATGATAAAGAAGTATTTATTTGTTTTGCAATGATATATTAATTTACAATCTTGCTCAAATGTTAATACTGTAGTTATTTATTATTATTCCTTTTAGTTTCATAATCAAATCATAAATCTCTCCTTTCTAAAATTAGCATATTTGGTTTAATTCTATCCGATATCATATTTTATTAAATAAATATATTATATAAAATCTCTCAAGATCTTTTTTTAAAAAATTTTGCATATGTATACTAAACATTTGTTTAAATCTTTTTTTGATTTGTATGATAATTTTGAGTATTTTTTTTAGTATTGTAATTTTTGATTGCTTTATCAATAGTCTCACAATGATATTATTAGAAATTGCATTATAAACTTTTTGGATTCTTAATTTTAAGTACATTATGGTTCTTAAATATTGTGTTTTTAGAAAATTTGTTAATTTTTAAATTTAGTTTTATTATTATTAATACAAACAATAATGTAATGTCTTTTTTAAAGATATCCAATAATTATATTATAAATCAATTTTATTAATCTTATTCATTATTTTAAAATTATTTTTGTATATAATTCAGATATAATTTTATATTTAATATCTGATTTATGTTTTTTATTTATCTTTTTTTTGCTTTTTCTTACTATTACAAATTAAACAAATAAATAAAGAATAAATAATAAATAAATAATAGAAAAAAATCTAACATTATTCTATTTTATATCTACTAAATAATAGCAGCATAACAGCAGTATAACAGCAAAATAACAGTAAAATAATAGAAGGTTTGTTAATATTAGTAATATAATAATAACATATTAGTAAAATAATAGAATAGTTTTATTATTTTTGTTTTTAGTCTTTATAACTAAAAATAAAATAATAGAACTGTTTCATTATTTTGCTAATATGTTACTATTATGTTATTAATATTATCAAACTTCCTATTATTTTATTATTATTTTGTTATTATATTGCTATTATTAAGGTTTTTATGTTCAGCTTGAGTTCAGTTTAGTTTAAGTTGAACCCAAACTTGAACTAAATTTAAACAGTAAATTTTACTTATTTTGAACCCAAATCTGAACTCAAACTTATAATTTTTGAACCTAAATTAGACTTGAACATGTTAATAAATTTGGTTTAGATTTGGTTTGAAGTTTATAAACAAGTTTGGGTTTGAATATAAAATATTTAAAAAAAGGTTTGTAGTTTAAAGTTTAGCAAACTCAATTTTTGAATACTTTTTAGAAATTGAGTTCAATAAACTATAACCTATACTATTATATAAATAGAGTTTTAACTTATATACTTTTCTTTTATTTAGTTAATATATTATATTGTATATTAAAAAGATAAATATATTTTATAATTATAATAATAATAAACTTATAATCTTTACTATTATATAAATAGAGCTTCAATTTACAAACTTTTTTCTTATTTAGTCAATATATAGTATTGTATATTAAAAAGATCAATAAGTGTATTTTATAATTATAATAATGAGAATATTAATTAGATAATTAGTGTAAGATTAATCATAATAATTTAAATATTTTAAATTGGATCAGGTTAAAAAAAAAATTAGTCAACTAATAATAAGTTTTATATCTATAAAATTAGAAGTTATATTAATATCTCTTATAATGATAATAATGTTTTATAATAATAATTATGACAATGATTATAGTAATAACTATAGTAATAATTATGATAATGACTATAATAATAATGCTAATAATAATAGTACAACTAGCAAGCTAAATAATAAAAGTGAAGTATAGAATTTTTTTAGAAAGATTATATGACAAAAGGAAAAAAATAACTAAATGTACAGTATTAAAGTACAATTATAATAAGTTTTCTTGTAGAAAGAAAGGTACTATTAGGTTACTATAACATTACTTAAAAAGTACATACTGGACTTAGTATATCATAACAGAAGAATTTAATATATAAAAAAAATACAAAATAAATGTAGTACTGTTAAAAATGCATTTAAAAAGATTAGCTTTAGGGTTTTGCAAATGCTAGTCATAATATTATTAAAATATAATATTTATATTAGACATTATATTTTAATAATATTGTGCTTGGTACTTTGGAACTCTAATTAGTTCTTTTTTTTATTTTATTTTATTAATTTATTATTATTAATTTAATTTAAAAAATATTGTACAAAATCCTAAAAATCTAATATTAGTTGATATAGATAATATAAAGCTTTATAATATGTTTTCTGTCTGAATTATTAATTATTAATGCCTATTGTTTTCTGTCTGGATTATTAATTATTAATGCCTATTTAATATAATTGAAAACTTTAAATTAATTGAAATTATAAAATATTTAAATCTTATAGCACAGTTAGTTAAAACTAATACAATTAAAAAAGCAATAATATTACTTTATGATTTAAAAAAAAGAAGTTAAAAGCAAGCTTATTATTGTTATTTTTTTTTTTGTTTAAAGGCTGATGTTAATGACAGCTAATGCCTTTATTGTGTTTTTAGTAAATATACTATATATTACTTGTACAGGATGAGCATACAACTAGCAACACATATAAGTTTTGGTTATCTATTTAAGTAGTTCATCCAAGGGTTCTACACTAGCTGCCATACCTATAATCTACTAGGAGACTATCTAATTAAACACTCTGATTCCTATACTGCACCTAGGCA
>CAJVQA010005963.1:0-15456 GCA_910591915.1 Cetraspora pellucida
CTAAAGTTGTACAAGTGGCTAGTTGTACACTCTTTCTATGATTGCCTCTGTAGCTGTTGTATATAATAGTTATATGCTGACTGATTATCAATAAACTCCTAAGTTGCAATTATTCACCTTAACATTAAAAAAAAAAATAAAAAAAAAAATAAAAAAAAGAAAATAAGAGAAAATAATAATGTAATTAGATAACAGAAAATTATTAGAAAGATAAATATGAGTTTAATAATAAGATGTGTTAACAGAAATGTGATACTAGATACAGTTTTTTTTATCATTATGTTTGTCAATATGTTGGAGTAAAGTTTGAATAGTTTGATTATAAAAAAGAAATAGTAAATTATAGTAAAGAAAAAATTTGCTAAAGCATATATGAAGATTATAAGAAACTAAAGATATTATAAATGATCTTTTAAAGTTGTCTTCTACAGGATTGATTAACATATGCTTAGCTCTTACAGCTGTGCAAGATATCTTAGTCTGCTCTGTACATTAGGTTTAACTATTATTATTCTAGACTTTTATATAAATAGGCTTGTTCATTTGTCTACTTATTTTATTTCCTTATTAACTGCAATGAATATGGCTGCTTCAATGTTGGTTATAGAAGACAAAGAACTTAAAAAAAGATTGTAAAAAAGTAAGTCTAGAATAGAAACTGGTTGAAAGTCAAGATTGAATTTTTTTAATAAAAATTTTTTAGCTGTTGGATAAGTAGTATTATTAAAATATTTAACAATTTGTAAATAGATTGGCTTTTGGTTTTTTATAACATCAAAGTATGTAATAATTTGAGCTAGGAATTTGGTATTGATAATGTTTTTTGTAAATAGTTAATAGCCTTCTTCTTGGACAGAAACTGTATATTATGATTTTTAGCATCAGTTTAGTAGTAGAAAGAGAAGTAGCAATAGAAGTAGTAGTTACAATGTTTAAAATTAGTTTTAACTTTGTTTTGTTTACAAACAAAGTTTTTAGCTTGGTCAGCTAGCTTACCAGCTTTGGTAGAAATGTGTTAGTCAATTGAAACAATATGTTCTTTATTTTTGTAAAATAATGTAGTATTAAAAGTTAGATAGATTCAAGTTTTATCATCTTGAGAAGAAAATAATAGTCAAGATTTGGTTAAAATATTATTAAATAGCTTGGTACTGTCATAGAATTTTTTGTTATCATAGTATTGATAATCTTTATTAATACAAGTAAGACAATAAAAGTTAGCAACATAATATGCTTTTTTATGTTACTTCTGAAATAAATTAGGTTTTTTAAATATATAAGTTTTTAAAAGGTATTTGAAAAGTTGAAGAATAAAATGTTAACATAATTGGATTCTAAAAAAGATGCAAACTTTTCTTTATTAATATTTAAAGAAAATTGTTTATTATAAAAAGGATAGTAGGTTTCAAACTAGGAATTAAAGTAATTAAGAAAGTTTTTTAGTAAAGAAATACAAAATCTTTTAAAAAAAAGTGTTTTGAAAAGCATTTGATATTGAATTTGACATCTGACTTAATAGTGAATATTTTTGTTTAAGATTTGTAGTTTGTGTAAAAGATTTAATTTTAAATCTTTTAGGTCTAAGCTATAGGTTTTCAGCAAATTTTTAGTAGTTGATAGATTGGTAGTTATTAGATAAAAAAAGGTAAAGATATGCAAAATTAAAACAGAATTAAAGATGATTATAAGCTATATATGGAGGAATAGTAACTAGTAAAGCAAAGATTTTGAGATAGTTAAGTTTAATGAAGAGAATAGTATTAATTTAAGAATAAGATTTTTTAAGATAGATTCAAAAAAACAAAAAAGATAATAGCAATTTTGATAATATTAGGATTACTGTTATAAATAAGATCAGTTAAAAATTTAGACTATTGCCTAGCCATAATACCGATAATATAGTAAAATGAAGTTTTGAGTGCAGGTTGAGTAGCAGTAATTGGCTTAATTTCTTTGTTAGAATAGAAATCATAGAGAAATTTTTTAAGAAAAATAAAAAGTTAGAGAGAGAATGAAATTTGTAATTTTTTATTAAGTTGCATTTCTTTAGTAATAGAAAAATTTGTAACTCAGTTATATGTAGGATTAGTTTTTAGTTTAAGAATACTAGAATAGAATTGAGAAAGAAATTTATTAGAAATATTTTCAGATTTATTAGTATTGCTAAACTAGTTAAGATTTAGATTAGAAGTGTTAAGAGTATTAGTAATAGAAGATTAGTTAGAGATAAAATTAATATTAATAATCATAGAAAAGAAGAAATCAATAAAGTTAAAAGTAGTTAAGATTTAGTGAGAAGAAGTAGTGAAAGGGTTAGTGGTTTGAAAAGATTTATATAAGATGTTTTGAAAAGGTTAAGTAAGATTTTTCTTGACTTAAGAAAAGCTAACTTCATGTTGAGATAAGATAGTTATATAAATAAGATATTAAACTTTACTGTTTTTGATGATATATTTTTTAGTAGAATAGTGGTACTCATTTCTCTTAGTACAAATAATTAGAAAAAAGCATTTGGAACAAATATATTAGTATATATTAGTATAGAAGATAAAAAGATACTATTGGTTAAGAAGAAAAAATTAAATATAAGTTGTTGGGCTGGTTTGTTAAGATTCTTTTTAGCATTGCTGTTAATATAAATTGTAGTAAATTTAGTAACTTGGATGATTAGTATTAGTAGTAGAAATAAATTTGATGTAATATTTGCCACAAAGACAATTAATCACAGAGGTGAAGGTAGGAGCTTAAAAGAAATGAGTAATTTTGTTAAATCTAAAGTTTTTAGTTAAACAAAAAGTTGGATTGACTTTAGAAAGAATAGAATGAGTATTATTGCTATTTTCTTCTTTATAAAGAGCAATTCCAAAATTGTTAGAAAAGTTTTAATAAAAATAGTCATAATCTGCAGTATTGGACTATTGATTGGTTAATATATGCATTTTTAAATTTTGACAAGTTAAATAAAAATAGTACTAAAAACTTAAAAATTTTTTCAAGTTAAGAGTTTAGTCAAATAATTAATTTTATAAAAGTAGTAGATAAAAACAAAAGTTGTATATTTAGGATGTTACAGGAATAACATTGGAGTATAACTGAAATGATTGAGATTACAAATATAATTCAGATACTAGTACAAATAAGGTTTGCAATACAAATTACTATATACAATTAATAACAACCAAATATAAAAAGACTAAATTGTGTTGAGTAAAATTTTATTAATAGATGGGTTACAGAATTTTGATATAAATTAATAAAGTATAAATTGGAAAATAATAATATAGTTATATAAAAAATGTATAAGAGAAAAAAAAAAATAAGATAAGAATATAAAGTAGAAAAAAAAATTTGCAAAAGAGTAAAAGATGAATTTAGCTGTATTTTAGCCAATATTAAGTTAAAATTTTTTCTTTAGAGCTTGTTTTAATTAAACAAATATGTATTACAACTTTAATTAAATGTGTAAAATAAGTTATTACAATAGAAATTGCAAAAAAATTAATTTTTTAAAACTAAAGACCAAAGACTATTAGTACAGTTTTCTTTATGAGTTTAAAAGCTAGATTTATAATATTTTCAAAGTATATGTATATTGCTAAGCTAAACATGTTTACTTAAGATAACAGGACAAGTTGTTTTAGTAAAATAAAAGATATAAGTGTTTTTAGATAAGCAATTTTTTAGTTAATTTTTGTGTAATGGATTTGCAGAAAAGTTTTTATTTAATATATTAAAAGATCACTAAGAACTCAAATAGTAGTTATAAGAGATTTCAATATAATAGTAAATATAGGGAACAGGTATTTTCACACCTGATTTTGGTATTTCCACATTCTTAATCATGTGCACATTACGTAAATATAAATATGTATCAGTAAATCTAACAAATCAATAATTACTAGGAATTAAGATCAATAACTTTACTAGTGTTATGAAGTTCTAAGATGAACTTGATTATATAGACATAACAAAAAATCAGTTATATATAGCTGTAGAGTAAATCTTTAGGAAATTTCAAGTAGAAGACAACCATTCTAAAGCTTTGGATCAAAGAAATACAGTATGCTATATTTGTATTAAACCAACAAAGAGATTTGATTTATCATGTATCATATAAAAACAAACTTTTATGCAAATTAATCAATAAATATTACACAGATATGTATTATTTCTTATTTATATACATATGTCTTTATTTTTACAAATCTTACAGTATTTTGAAAAAATAAAACATTTAGTAGATCTAAAGTTTATTTGTAATTAGGCTGTTAAATTGTCAAGAAAGATGATCAGAAACTTGATCTTTTAATAAATGAATAATAAGAAACTTGGCTATGTAGTTTATCACTTTTTGGATAAATAATGAAGTGAAACTAAGCAAATTTGTAAATTATTATTTTCGATATTGGTTTTTTATAAAACTTAAAGCTGTATTAAATTAATTTTTAGTTAATTTAGTAGTTATAATATACAATAATAACAATCAAAATCAGAAATTTATATTTATCTAGAAATAAGATACTTGGTTATGCTCAAAATAATATGTTTGCATTTGTTATTTTAAGAGTATAATAAATAAGCTTAAGTGTTATACCTTTTATTCTATACCAATACTTTTTTTCATCTATTTTGTTGAATTATTAATGCAAATTTTTCAAGTTTTGTTTAAAAGACTTCAAAAAAATTTATAATTGTCATTATTACTAAAGCTAACAAATTGATAAGTATATATTGTTTTATAGCTGAATCTAGCAGTTCATTACTTAAGCATAATATAGCACATATGTATATTTTAGTATTGCACAGTTAATTATTACTTATAATCCTTTTAATTTGCATTTATGTTATGATCAGAACATATTCTACTGTTGTGACCAATTTTTTTGCATATACTATATCTTCTGCTGCCTGTTCTAGCCTATTCTAATTCAAAAGCCAATGAAATCCTTTGGATAGAGGTTTGAGCTTTGTTCCATAAGCCAGCTGGTTGTCCTCTGGTATGTTGTTGTATTATTGGATCTAACAAAAGCATTGGTTCTTTGATTAACTCAGACAGCTTATGATAAGCTGCTGTTTGTTGTGAAGCTGACCAAGTATCGTATTGCTGATTAAAGTCTTGCAATAATTGTAGTAATGAATGATCATTAATTCTATTTTGTCTTTGTAGGAGTAGTTGATTGTCTTTGATCCACCAGTGATGATGAATATTATTAAGATTTAATGATTGGTCTGTTTTAAGATGTTTTTAGATAATGTGTACATATGAAAGATCCATGGATGCAATGAAAGTACTAGTGCAAGGTTCAAGTAGGTTGGCAAAAGTTGCTTGTAGAGCTTTAAGATATTGTTCATATATTTTTCTTAAGGAAAATGCTAAAATTTTAATAATGAGCTTATTATAAAAAGAGATATTTTGGGCATGTGCAATACAGGTTTTATCTTTAGCAATCATTGCTTTGATTTCATGATGTTGATTTTCTAATAATAGTGAAATTTTCTCATAAACTATATTTAAGTTACCCATTAAAATTTGAAAGTATTTTTTTAATACTAAATAAGAACCTTCTACACGAGATATTGTTGTATTATCCAAATGAAGATAATGATCAACCCATGTACTAATAAAGCTTTCTTTTAATGGCAACCATGATTCTTGAATATACCTAATAGTTAGTGAATTTTTGTTATATTTTGTGCACAATTCTGCCTATCGAATAGAGAATTCTTCTTCAGTCTTTGATTTTATAATTTCTGTCTAACAATGAAAAAATGCTTCCCATTCTTGATTAGTACAAAAATGACCCTTACATTTAGTTAAGATATTTTTTTCCACGTGCCATCTACAAAGAATATTTTTTGAGTTTGGAAATATATTATGGATTGCATGTATAAGTGCTAATTTGCAATCTGTTACAAAAACTTTAGGTGGCTCAGTGTTATCAAATAAGCAAGACACTTGGGTAAGTGCCCACAAATAATTCTCTCTTTTTTCATCTTTCATGAAAATAAAACATGCAAAAAATATAGTATTAAAACTAGTTACACCCACTATGTTAAGAAGAGGTAGCTTAAATTTATTAGTCTTGTAAGTACAATTCATTAACAATACAGAAGAATAAGTATGTATCAATTCTATAGATTTATGATAAGCAAAAAAAAAATGCGTTATATGTCCATCAGCATTGTACTAGTAGTTATATTCAAATTGACTTTTGTTAAGCTTCTCTACAAGTGCTTGAATAGGTGTATGACCTTTCAAGTTTTCTCAACAAAGTTTTTTGTGAATATTATATACATCTTGTAACGTTATAGAAATTGAAAGATCATTTTAACAAAGTGAAGACAGTATCTCCTATGGACAGACTTCAGCTTTTGTTATTTCATTTAGTTGTTTCTGTGCCTGCTTATTTAGTTTTCATAAGGATGAGTGAGATGATGCATCTTGTGATGGTTTATGACAATGATGTAGATTATTAATAGACAAAATCTATATATTATCTTTTTTAGTATCATGAAGAGAGAAAGGGCAGCCTATTAATCTAGAACCTATGAGTTTTTTATATGTTTTATTTGTATTGTTTGACCAATTTCTATAATGTTCAGCTCTATCACAACCTAGATACACTTTATTTGGTTTGATCTTATAATAGATATGCTATAACTATTTAAAGCACCAAATGTTTGTACATGTTTGATTAGTGAATCACGACTATAAAACTGACCAGCAGAGGGGCATTGCATTGTAGTTATATTTAATATTGGTAGGTTTAATTGTTATAGCAGTGAAATTTGTTTAATATGTGCAAATAATAGTTCTTCTAATACAATTTTTTACTTTTATATTTCATATATACCAATAAATATAATCATTACATATTTTAAATTAAATAAACTCTGATTTAATAACACCACATCATAACATGGAAGTTATAATGATTATAGAATAATGGTTTTTATAATACATATCATTCTTTATATCGATCAAAATCCATCATTCAATAATTATCACAAAGTAGTCTTATATAATTTTGTTAATAAATTCATATATTTTAATATTAATAATGAGAGTAATTTATAATTATGATGCAATAGGAAAACCAGACTTGACTCTTAAATTTATGACTTACCAGATTTAACTAAAGATTGGAACCATTTAATCGTATAAAAATTTTTCTATAATTCTGGACCAAATTTTGTTATTCATGCCCAAATTAACCTAATACCAGCTAAAGTAAATAAGTAATACAATTAAATGGTTAAATGATTAGGCAGTTCTAGTCTCTAGATCAATTATTCAGATTTTCAAAATTAAGACTATTAACTTATAAGCCTAAAGTCCAAAATTTGGTTTTCCAGAGTTACTCATTTTTAGATATTAACTTATGTGCACTAAATGTTTTAATAAATATATAATATCTCTGCCACTTTCGAATATGTTTTATTCTTATACAGATTTAGTATTTATATTTTAAACATTTAAGCCTTTAAGTTTGAATGTTATATTCAATTTAGTTATCTAATTCTACCAAAATGTTAAAACAATTTTATAAATTTCTATATTATACAAGTTCATATTAATATAATTAAAAACTGTAATCATTGCACACTGATTTATTATCTGTTAACTAATAGTATTATAGTTATAGCAAAGCTAAAATATAATACTAGTGTTATGTTATATAACTTCTGATTCTACTTGAGCCAAACTCTTTAGCACATTTACAAAAATTGGTACATCCTTGTAATTTCAACATGAATTTCTAGACTAGTGCAATGTAAAAATCAAATCACTTTTTTTACAAAAAAATGAGAATAGCTCTGAATTATAATTAGAAAATCACCTTCTGCAGGCTAATTAAAAGTGTTCTTTATGAATTTTTACTAATAAATGCTATATTGCTTTAATCCTAACCTTAACTATAATGTGATTTTATTTGGTTTGATTTTATACAAAGTTTTTTTATTATATTCTATACCTGATAAAAAATCTGATTAGTCAGAATTACCAATTTTAAAGTGTGTTATCTAAAATTTCAATCAAATCATATAATATAATATATCTAATTTCATATAATTTAATTGACTATTTACAAAGATGTGGAAATACCAAAATCAGGTGTGGAAATATCTGTTCCCTAAATATAAACCTAAATTAACTACTAAACTAAAAGAAAAAACAAGCAAAACATAACCTATTGCTTGACTAGTTGAAAAAATAAGAGTTTAGTAATACACTTAGATTAATCAATCCAAATACAAAAAAGTTTTTATAAACTAAATATGAATCTGATTAAAAATAAATTATATATAAGTTACTGAAAAACTGAAAAATAGGCTTTACAAAGCTAAATTTTAAAAAATAGATACTTGTACAAATAGTAACCACAAGACAGTTATAGCAAAAATAGAATTAAACTATTTAATCACATTATACAATGTAACAGAAATAAGAAAAAAGAATTATACAAAAATAATTTTTTTTATAATAAAGTATTTAAAAAAGACTAGAAAAAATACAGACAAAAACTCAATTCAATATGAAAAAAAAATCAGTCTCCAAGATCTACAATGCTTTTTACAAATAAATGAAGATACTAAGAAAAAAGACTAGTTAAATGAATTATAAAATACAATTAGCAATAGTAATATTATAATGATAAAAAAATATATTTTTAAAAAAAAATTCAAATATCTTAAATAGAAAAAATAAGAAAACAAAAGAATTTTGATTAGACAAAACTCTTACACAATTGAAAAGATGATTTAATATAAAAAAAATAAATATCAAACTGGGTTTTTTAGAAGATAATATAGATGATTTAAATAAAAAAATTAGATATATTAATGAACAATACAAAACATATATAGACTTGGCATAATTTTGAATACAAAAGCTGATTAAAAACTTAAAAAGTTGTGAAAAATACTTTAAACAAGAAGAATTAATAAGCTAGAAGGTCAAAAATAAAAAGAAATAAAAAACAATATAGAAAGAAGATGCCAAATGACTAATAAAAAACAGAACAAATACTAATAAGCTTTTTGAGCAAATTGACAAAAAAGATTCAACTAAATAGGCTCATAAATAAAGAAGAAAAATAAAATTTAGTTATCAAACCAGAAAAAGTACTTAAAAAAAACAAAAAACATTATTAAAACCAGTTTAGATCACAATATTTTAACCAAAATATTTAGAAAGAAAGGTAAAAAAAAATATATAAACCTAAAGAATTTATAAAAGAAGAATAATACAAAGATCTGAATCAAGATATTTTTAAAGAAAAATAAAGTAAAATGCTTCAAAAACTTAAAAAGAAAACAGTACTAGGAGTTTTAAAGATAGAGTGAATATACTATTTTAAAATTATATATAAACTTAGTAATAATTTTTTTTTATATTTAAATTTATAAAAAACTATATTAAGTAAACTAATTTGAATTATTAAGTAAAAGTTGTAGAATAGATCTTTCTGATTTTAATAATATCAAAATTATTAAAATTAAGTAAAAACTTATTAAGATATCAATTTTTAAACATTAGAATAGAAAATTATATAATAAAATTAATTTATAGGCTTATGTAAATTAACTAATCAAATTCTTTAATTTTGTACTATCTAAAAAAATTTTAACCAACCTAAGAAAACTTTATCATATATACAAGTATATTTTTTTAAATAATATAATAATTCAAAATTTTACTATAATAGATAAATAATTTTATTTATAATATTATAAAAATTTTTTCTTAATTAATTAAAAAATAAAAAAGTTTTATTAGTAACATATATCTATATTTATTATTACCACTTTTTGTGAGTAATCAATCACACTCTTTCTGATGATCATCTGAACCAAACTTTTCAAAATGTCGAACTACAGAAAATTGATATAGTTAATATATTAAACTCTATGAAAACTTCTCTGAAGCACTGGGCATGCATAGTGGGCATTGAAATAGAGTTAAAAAAGAAGCTATCACTTTATGATGATAGTTTAAAAGAGCTTCGGAACCATAGAAGAAGTAGTTGGTGAAAACCAAAAGTTTTTCATAAAGTAAACAACAGTGTTGGATATATTACTTCTATACAACTGTAAAACTTACAAGGAACACTCAAAAGGGTTAAGCACTCACAAAAGCTATAGTTTGGTTCACTTTACACCTTCACTTTTCTTTGAGGAAAATTTTGTAAAAAGTAGGTGATTCAGTTTACCCCTTCCAAAAGATCGACACGTAAAACACCAAAACAGTCAACAGTATTTATTTCTAATCAGGATTGTATAAACAATATAGCAATACAAACATGACTTATACACATGCCTCAAACTGCTGAAACCCTGTGAAATACTGTTTCCAGACTAATCAGTACCTGATGCCAACTCTCTACATTCAAGTCAAAGTTTTATCCTATATGGTTTTTGTTAAATATTCTAGTAGATAGAAAAATAGTAGAGTTATTTCTATTTAGTATAGTTTATAATTTTTAAAAGCCCAACACAGGCTTATAATTGTGACCATCTGATAGTCATGTAGTGAAAGTTGCATATATCTTTTTCTTTTTTCTTTTGATTTTTCCTTTCCTCTTTTATTTCTTGTTTTGTATCTTTTATCTTTATCCCCTATACCTCTGTGTTTTTTTTTTGTTATATAATAAGTTTTTTTTTGTTTTCTTTCACTTCTCTACGAGAAGATATTATCAGATTAGTAATATTCTATTGTAGGGTGGTAGTCGGATGTGCCTCCAGATCTCCTTTTTTCTTAGGAAATTAGGCAACTGGTGCAAGCAGATCGCTTGTAAGTGCTTATAGAAGTAACTGCGAGATGTCGACTCAATATGTTAAGTTTAAAAATGTTTGTATGAAAAACATGATGTCTTAATAAAGAACAATCGGCAAGACTGCCAAAGTCAAGGAAAAAAAAAAATTAGTAACATATATCAATTTTAGATGAAAATTTTAAAAAGACTTATAAAATTATATAAAAATAATTTATATATATTCTACCCTTAAGATAAGGATAATTCTAAATATCTTTGATTAAAGCAAAAGGATTTTTTATATTTTTTAGAAAAACACAAGATTTTTCATATAGCAGTTAACCAATTAGAAACTATATATCATTAGTATATAATATTAACAGATTAATAATTATTAGACTGTACAATTATTCAACAAATATAATTTGTATATATATATAATAAAATCTTTATAAGAAAGGTGTGATGATCTAGTGAAATAGTCAGATTGTCAATTTTCTAAGTGGTAAATTGGGTGTTCAAATTCTATCAATAGCAAAAATTTAAATAATCACCTATATAATATTTGTATTATAGCAACTGTTACTAATGATTAGGTTAGGATACTTGTAATGGTAGTCACACCAGCATAACTGGCAGGTTATAGAGCATTTGTGCAATGTTGGAGTTACACAAAAGAATGCAAACCAATATATCGGGCAGTACAAACACTAGATAAGTTCTTGTGGCTATATAAATTCGTTGAAATTAGGTAATAAGAAGTTCATTTGGAAAGATTTAAGTAGAAAGGTAACTGAATTTTCGATGGTCTTACTGTAAAGTCTAGCTTAGTGAAATGGATACCAAGGTCTAGTACCCGGTTCTAGTATTCGATGGACAAGAACCTTCAGATTGGAAGTCTTGAAGGTACTACTAATTAGACTGCTAAAACGAACCAGAGGAAAAAAATATCAGGCTGACCTGATATACTAATGGACTGTTTGTAGTCCTACATAGGCTATCTGGATTAAAAATTTGGTAAAAAGGTAAAGAAAAAGGCAGGAGTATACTAAAATACTGGGGTTATGCTATAAAGTAGATGCTGGAGTCTAGGTGAACTCTACAAAAGCATAGTGGTTTAATGGTTAGCCCTAACTGCCACAAGTCGAATAAATGAATAAAGGGTGAATAATAGGTAAATAACAAAAAAAAAAACTGCCATTATTCTACTCTATATCTGCCAAATAATGGCAGCATAACAGCAACATAACAGCAGAATAATAGTAAAATAACAGGAGGTTTGTTAATATGAGTAACATAATAGTAACATAATAGCAAAATAATAGAACAGTTCTATTATTTTGCTATTATGTTACTATTATGTTACTCATATTAACAAACCTCCTGTTATTTTACTATTATTCTGCTGTTATGTTGCTGTTATGCTGCCATTATTTGGCAGATATAGAGTAGAATAATGGCAGTTTTTTTTTTTGTTATTTACCTATTATTCACCTTTTATTCATTTATTCGACCTGTGTACAAGTATTAGTTCTGCTATAATGATACCTAAGTCAATTGTAAAAATAGGCTCTGAAGGATTTACTTTAAGGATAAATTAGTTCTAAGGTTGAGGATAATGATCTGAATATCTGAGATGATCAGTAATGTTAATACAAGTTATAGGTTCAGAGGGTTTAAAGTGGAATACCCAAACAGGAATGCTATGTATAGCAATTGATAGAGAACTTTCAGGCAGACTCCTTAAATAGATAATATAGAAAAGTTATATATATAACCAATTGTATACTCTTCTGTAGTGGTTCATTGAACCATAATACTGATAAATGATTAATAAAAGTTAAAAGACCAAAGAGATCACTTTAATATCAAAAAAAAAAAATCTTCATAAGTATGCTTAAAATTAAATTTTAATAACAAGCATTTAAAAAATAATAAAAAAAGATGTATTTATAAAGGTTATATATATATTTGAATTTAAATTTAAATGTGCATTTAAAGAAAGTATGTATTTATAAAGAATATACTTATAGAAATTTTACTATATATTTTTTTTTCACTTGGACAATTATAACATTAAATTTTTATTATTAAGAAATAACCAATTATATTGAACAAATATGATTTAAATTTTAGTTGTAATATTTTGTAAATACATATTTATTTATATTTATTTTTATAGATTCTATAGTTGATCTGCTAGCATTAGTTATATAATACCAAAGTATTATAATATTTGAAAACTTATTTAATTACTACTTTACAATAGAATATTGTTAATTTAATATCTTTTTATAAAAAAGTAAAAAACAAGAAAAAAAAAGATAATAAATTTTTTTTTTTTGCTTTTAGTAAGATTATAGTTATTGGCAACTATTATCTTTATTGTATTTTTAATTATAGTTATATAATTTGTACAAAATGAGTTTACAATTAACTACGTATATAACTTTTTGTTGTCTATTTTAAATAGTCATCTGTATAGCAGATTCTATATTAGTTGTCATACCTGCAATCTACTAAGAGATTATCTATTTAAATACTCTGATCTCTATACCTATATTGACAAATAGCATACAAATTCTCATATACCAAAATGCTGTTTAATTTAACCTTAACCTTTCTGTCTATATATCTATCAAATTATTACATATTTCAGAGTATGTTATCTGACTATAGAGCTCTAAAGAACCCTTCTGCTAACTAACTACTCATATTTAGTTTCTTGTTAACAGAGCTTGCTTATGCAGAGTTTACTCAAATCCTAGCACTGACTTTATAACATATCTCTAGTACTTATAATATAACTTTGCTTCTAACTTCAGACTTCTAATTCAAATAGCTCAAAAGGACTATGATCTGTTTCTAATATCTAAAAATCTGCTTTTTAAGAACCTTTTCTTCTGGTTCAAGATTTTCAATAGTCTGATTAGTAATACCCTTACTTGATATTTTTACTTATCTAATTTCTTCTATATTGGTATCTGTTTTTGAAGTTTAGCCTTTATAGTAGCATTGTCAAAAATTTGTGCTATTTCTTTACTTAGGTTTTTCTAAATAAGTTCTGGCTTCTCAGTTCATAGATTTATATAACTATGAGAACTTATCTTGGGTTTGTACTGCCTGATACTAATTTGCATTTCTTTGTGTAATTTCAATATTCGCAAATGCTCTATAACCTGTTAGTTATACTGATGCAACTATATTACAAGTATTTTATCACAACTAATTGATGAAATGCCATAATCATAATACTGTCTATATATTATATAAGTAATTATCCAAATTTTCATTATTAGTAGGTTTTGAACTTACTACCTATTACTTAAGAGGTTGACAACATATCCACTTTATTAAGTCACTACACCCTCTAAGATAAGAAATTAAAAACTAAGAATTAAAAAATAATAATAATAAAAATACAAAAAAGAAATATTTTATAAATAAAAAAATAAAAATAAAAAATATTAAATATATATATTATTTTAGTAAAATAATTATATTTATTTTACTTAATACTAAAAAAAAAAAAATTATATTTATTTTAAATAATTATAATTATAAAACCTATATCAAATTTTTAAAAATTATTTTTATTTTTTAAATATTAATAGTAAGGTCATGCCTTTAATTTTATTAAAATTCAATTGAAGTTTTTATAAAAAAAAGCTTGCTTTTAAATTACATATAAAAAATAAAGACTTAGACATATAATTTGTAACCTAAACCTACAAAAATGGCCAAGACTTACCTAGATTTGAGTATTAGTAATAATATATAAGAGAGAAATATAATATTTAATTTATTAGATATTCCAAAAATCAATTTTAGTAATAATTTGTAGTATTGAAATAGGAGTTAATAGTAAACTAAAAAGAGAATTATGAATCAAGTTTGTAAAAAATATAATTGAAAAGTGTTAAATATAAAATACAATATGAGATCCATATTTATTTATATATTTGTTGGGTTAAATGAAAAAAAAATTTAATAAAAAGAAAAGTAGTTATATAATAAAAAATAAAAGTATTATGAATAGTAGAAATAATATTAATAAAAACTAAGCCAGATAAAGTAGAAATAAGAGATAGTATATAAGAGAAGTTGTGCAATTTAAAACTGTTAAGTATAAGAATTTCTTGATATAAATTAGAAACAGAATTAGTAAACATGTCAAGAGCAGTAGTATTTAAGATGCAATTAAAAAAATTAGAGATTAAGTAATAATTTGTTTAAATGAAAGAACAAAAGGTCTAGTGTAATAAAGAACTAGTTTGGTTATATTGATGATATAGAGAAGAGTAAAAAAGATTATATTTATAAAAAGTATAAAAAACAGATAATTCATCTAAAAGAATTTTAACATGAAATATTTTTAAAATAGAAAAATAAAAGCTATAGACAAAGTTAGAAACTTTTTGATTATTATTAATATAAAGTCAAGTGACTTTCTAGTTAATATTAGATGCAATAATAGATCATTATTAAAAATAATATTAGGATGTTCAAAGTGTTATAATATGAGCTTGACAGATAATATAAATAGAGTATCGAATAGAAATTTCAATAAGAAATTAGTCAATAAATAGAGTATATATAAAGTTATAAGAATTGTTATTTTTTATTTTTTTTTTTTTTTGGAGTTAAGGTGAGGTCATGCCTCAGGTCTGTTTATTCGAACATATTGTTACAGTTTGTA
>CAJVQA010005964.1:0-15456 GCA_910591915.1 Cetraspora pellucida
CTGCTAGTTTGTCTTGTGTTTCTTTTGAAATTAGGCCTTTCATTAGTGCTTCTCTTATTTTGACTTCCTCTGTCTCTATTTTCCCAAAGAGTGCTATGTATAAAATATATAGAGGAATCTAAATCTTTTCTTTTTCTTTTAATTTTTTCCATGCTGTTGCAATAGTCACTTTTTGGATTCTCTTCCAGAGATTTCTTTGCTCTTTGCATATTGCCAAGTGTGTCTGCATCTCTTTTACTTTGTCTTAGCATACTTGGCATTCCACTGGCATATATATATTTGGTCTTCTTTTGTTAAGTTCTTTTAGAGTTGGAAGTTTATTTATTATGCACTTAATAAATACACTTCCCCTGGCACTGCTTCTTCTTGTTGTGCATCATATTCCTTTAGTTGTCTTAAGCCTTTTTCAAAAATAGATCCAGTCATAAATTGTAATTTCTGCTTCTAGTTCTAGATCTTTAATTGTTTTCATTTCTTTCCATTCTGCTCCTAATCTTGCATTTGTTACTAACTTGCAAAGCAGTCTTGCTGGTATGTCAGTTTGTCTGTTTTCCTACTCTAGGTAGTATTCTATCTCTTTACAACTAACTTTTTCAGCCTGTACTATTTTCCTACTTCTTGTTCTTTTCTTTGCTAAACTATCTGCTTTATCATTCCATTTGTCTTTACTATGACTTTTCACTTTAACTAAATCTATCTGAATGTTTTTCATCTTGAAAAGGTCTTTAATCTTTATTAACCACATTGCATTCTTTTTCTTAATAATCTTGCTTCTGTCTGCTTGTTCTAGGCTTCTACTGATGTTTCTTATTGGAGCATTACTATCTGTATATAGCTCTATCTGCTTCTTCTTAGGTATTGTTAAAATCACTGCCCAAATTGCTACCAACTTTGCTGTTATCAACATTTGTCACCCTTCTAGTCCAAAAGCTAACTTTTCTTCTGGCCATTCTTGTGTTTTATTTGTTTGGACCTATCTAATACCTATATTGTTCTTAGACAATGGTTCTTTACTATCTTTTTTATTCATTGCACCATCAGTATATATTATATATTTATTCTTGTTTCTTGCAATGTTTCTTTTAAGAACTTTTGTTATTTCTTGACTAATATGTTTTTTTTAGTTTTTGTCGCTTGATAATTTCTACCTCTAGCTTTTCTATTATTGTAAGACCCTTTAATTTGTATTCACTTGTTTTTGGTCTATTTATTTTAGCTTTGTCTATTATTTGGTCTATTGCTATTTTGATTTGATTGCTACTCTTACTTATTAATCTATCTGGAATCATATGAATGTTTTTATTTAATCTTATCCATTGTTGGCAACTGTTTTCTATTTGTTTTTTTTACTTATACATCTTTCATATCTGTTGATTTCAGTTGCTACTTTATTCTCTTTGCACTTTATTTGCCAGTGTTCGATTAGTACCTTTTTCTTTTTCTTTTTTATTACCTTTTCAAGTTGTCTGTAGTCATATATGCCATATACTATTTACTCTTTTCTTCTTCTATCTTTTGATATATGCTCTTATTTGACTTGACTTGCATTGCCTGAGTATTTTGTTTATCTGTTCTATAATATCTTTGCACTACTCTACTCTCTGAGCTGCTAAGTATTTTTGATTCAATTGCTTTGTACTATTCTGCTTTTTTTCCCTCACTTGATTGGCCTTGATAGTTTTTTAACTGTTGCCATATAATTAGTTTCTCTTCTTTTGTATTGAGTAGTTGGTTCAGATATATTAAACTGGCTTTATTCACTCTAACTGCTCCTTTTTTTCACAGTCATGTATCTACTAATTCTTGTATTTTGGTACTATACCTAAACATTGTCCATAGTTTGCTTTCTGTTTTAATGTTTATTTTTAATTTTTTTGCTTTGAGTATTGTAAGACATGCTAAATTGTTTTTTAAATATAATACAATTTCTGGCTGTTCTTCTGTCTTCCATATGTCTTCTATTAAACCTGCTCTTTGACAGCCTTGTGTTATTCTTAGCCTCGTTAGCTGTCTCAGACTGTCTTGTCTGTTCAGTCTTGCCAGGAGGCTGCTTACTTGCTTCATAATTATCTTTTGTCACAGTGTTCTACAACTGCCAAGGTCTTTGTGTTTCATTACACAGTTTTCTACTGTTCTTTGCAGACTGCTCTTTGTTTTTCCAGACTTATTATTGGTTAATGTATTTTGTTTAGGCTTCTGTTCAACATCTTTGTTAGCTGCAATATATAGTTTAGTTTGGATATTATTACTATATTGTTTATATATGTAATCTGACTCATTGTTATTTTTTTGTACTTTAGATCTCTTATAGTTTGGCTTACTATTTCTTTTGCCTTTCGCTTTACTTGTATCTCTCACATTCTGTTGTTTAACTATATTTCCAATGAACAAACTATTTTATGTCTTGGTTCTTCTATTATCTTGCTTTTTCCATATACTACTGCTCTTTTTTCTTTTTGGACTTTTATATTTATTATTATTAATTTTGACTTTGATCTATTTATCTCTATATCATTTATTTCGAAAAACTCTTCTGCTATTTTTAAGATTTCTAACAATTGCTTTTTACTGCTTGCAATCCATGTTGTATCATCTGCATATGCAATTGCAGCCTGATGGTATTTTGTAATGTTTTTGCATTGCATGCCTTTTTGCAACTGCTGCTCGACTGTATACTCTAAACTTTCTTCTTCTTGAATTTTTTTTAGTAATAGGTCATAGAAGAGACACTATATTAATGGTGAAATTACTTCTCTTTAGTCTATTCTATCTTTTGCTGTTAGTTCTTCTGTTAGGCCATAGGCTGTAATTATTCTTAATTATCTTTTGTAAAAAAGATTCAGTATATATTTAATTGTTCTCTTGAGTATTTTAACTCTTTGCAATGCTAGTTCAAGGCTTTCAAGAAGGACTGAGTCAAACACCTTTTTTATATCCTGCAGCAGTATCCATATTTCTTTATCTTTTTCTTTTGCTTTTTCTATTATTATATTTAAGATCTGTACTAGTTGTTCTGTTGAGTTTCCTGAAAGACCTGCAAAGTTTGGCTCTCTAAATATTTCTCTTTTTATAAATACTTTGGCAAGCCTTTTCGTTACCACCTTTGTCACAACTTTTCTGAATGTTTTAATTAATGCTATTGAGCAGATGTTATTTAAGCTATATTCCCACTCCACATCTTTTAATATAGGGTACATTTGTGCTATTTTCTACTTCATTAGAATTTCTCCTACTTCTAAAAATAAGTCTGCGAAGCTTCTGAAGATTTCTTGTGTTTTTGCTTCTGCTTTCTTGATCAATATATAACTTATATCTGAGATACCTGGAGCTGTTCCTATCTTTAACTCTCTTAGTACTTCTTTCTATTTTTTTTCCTTAATTTTCTTTTCAACTTCCATATACCATTCCTTTTTGATGCTTTCTCTTGGTTTATATATCTCTTTCCACTTTTCTGTTATTGCTTCTAATTTGGTGTTTCTTTTTCTAAACTGCATTCTATAATGTTCTATTACATTTGTCTTTACCTCTTCTGGCTTTGTCACTAGATATGTCTTCTCTTCTTCTTGCTTAATAAGCCTATCAAGTACTATCTTTTTGTATAGTTTATTTAAAAGGCTGACAAGCATTTTCTCTTGGTTTGTCTTAATCATTTTGCATCTTTTATCTATATTTTCTTCTATTCATTTTTTTTGTACTTGTTCTCAGTCCTTTTTCTTTTTTTTCTGTAAAAGCTTTTGCCATCTTTTTATATCTTCTATTCAGGTATGTGACTAATGTCTCTGTAATTTTAGCAGTTTTGCATCTATCTTGTTGTCTAGTGCCTTTAGTTGTTTGTTTGTCCTACTTTTTTTTTCTTCTGTTACTTCTTGGTCTTTTCTTATCTTTGTGTATTTAATTAATCTTTGTAACTTTACAATATCTTTTTCTTGTTGCTATGTTTTTTGACTAGTTCTTCTATTTGTTATTGTGTTGTATATTTTTTTTTGAGGTATATGCTTATTGGCTGCAGTAATGATTGCTTCTTCTATAGTGTCCCATATAATATTTATTTTGTTTATATATTCCTCTACATCTTGTACCTCTGTTTGGATGCTTTTAAGACATTCTTTTATTTCTAATCATCTTTGCAGCTCTTGTGCATAATTTTCTCAATTTTTTGGTTTTGCCTGATTATATAGATATAATGTTCTTGATTGTCCTTTTCTTTTAACCTCTGCTTTACTGTTTCTTCCTATCATATGTTTAATTCATATTTCTGCAGTTATAATTTTATAATTGCTCTTTGTAATTCTTTCTGTTTCTTCTATATTTGCCCTTTGCAAACCTGAGGCCAACTTTTCTAATACCTAGATATAATCAATTCTTGTTGCAGCTTCTCTGTTTGACCATGTGTAGTTTTAGCTTGTTGAATGCATATTTCTATATATGTCTATAAAGTCTTGTTTTCTCATTTAGTTAAAGATTGGCAGTTTCTTAAAGTTTGCTAACTGTGAATGTTGTCTGTCTAATGTGTTGTTTACTGTATGATTAAAGTCACCCATTATTACAAATTGTGTTTGTCTTTTCTGTTTAGTAACCATCTCTACAATCTTTTGTTAGATGTTTTTCTCTATCGTCTTGTTATTTGGTGATATATAGACTCTTATCACTATTAACTCCAATTGCTTGAAGTATAATATGATTTCTATTATGTATTCACTTATTCTTTTAACTGCACTTACATGCTTTTCCTATTGTCTTTCTATTAGAATTCCTATACCTGATCCTTTTTTTTATCTTCTGATGCATTTGTTCAATAACCTATATAGTTTTTGTTTAATGCATGTGTTAAAAATTTTTCTTCTCTTTCAATGATATTTGTTTCTATAACTTCCAATATTGCAATTTCCTTCTCTTCTGACTAGCCAAGCAAATTTTCAAGTTTTCAACTATTGGTTTTTAGTCTGTTAAGATTACGACATGCTATTTTAATTTTTTTTTTTCTTGTTTCCATTTCTTCTTTAGTTGGTTTTGTTTTGTTCTTATGTTTTCTACTTTTTCTTCTTCTTTCCTAGTTTTCTTTTCTTTTCAGTGAGGAGTTGTTATACTTTTCTCATATATTTCTCTTTTTCTTTGTAGAAAACCTTCAATTTCTTTATTCATTTTTATTAGTTTGACTGAGATGCCCTTAGAAGTATCAGCTAGGCTGTTTCTTGTTCCTAGCTATATTTTTCTATTGCTTTGTCTTGCTAAACTTCGAGTCTGTCTAGCCTTTCTAAAATTCTTTGAAGCAGAACTTGCATTTGTAAATTAAAATTATCTTTATCTGTTTGTTTTACTTGGCTGCTACCTTTGCTTTTATCATTTTTTCTTTTGGTTATTTCTTTTTTGTCAAACTTCTGCTCTTTTTCATTTACATTAAAAGATATCTTTTCTGTATTTAGATGTCTTTGACTATTACTACCTTCTTTTTTACTATTTCACTTTTTTTAAAAATCTTTCCAATATAAAAGATGGTTATTAAATCTTATTAGTTTGGATTGTGCTATTTTTATTTCTTCTTTTGATGCAAAGGTGATTGTTGCTGCTCTTCTTTGGTTTCCATTTCTGTTAGGTAGTATGTAAACTGACTTTGCTCTCTTGTTTTTTAAGCAGCATAGTAGCAATACTTCTGAAGCATTGCCTGGAAGCTTTGTTAGTCTTGTTGTGACCATATTTTGAAGGTCACATTGTGTATAATCTTCATCACTTTTGGTTACTTTTGCCAGCTTGTGAATGCTGATTGGCAAAGTCTATAGAATGTTTTCATCAGTAAGTTGATCTGCTTGAACTACTGCTAATGCCTTGTGTTTCGATTTTTTGATATATCTTATTTGTACCTTCTTGAAGCTTTTGCACATATGCCTAATTTCCTCTGCATTGATATTCACAGATAAGTTCCATATTGTAAAACAGTTATATGAATTTGTTTTATTTTCTATTATAAAAGGGTCATCTTTTTTTTATATTCTTCTCTCCTAGATTGACTTCTATATCTTTCTTTCTCTTTTTTGTCATTGTTTTTGACTTGTTGTTTGAGTTTTGATTCTTTGTTTCTCTCTTCTTCTGGGATAAGCTTGAGTCATTCATCTTCTTTTTCTTGAATTCTGTCTATCACTATATCTTAACTATGTTCACAATCAAAGTCTACTTCTACTTAGTTGTTTTCTGTTTTAAAAACTTCTTTGATTGTCTTAATATAGTAATTTTTGCTCAGAATCCATTGCATATATTTTATTCTTTCATTGCTTGTTTCTTTTGGTAGAATGTATGCTGGCATGTTTGTCTTGAAAAACATGTCCTTCTTATATACTCTATTTTCTAGTAACTATTGGCTGTATTCAATTGTATCTGTAAAGATTGAATTTTCGTAGGTTATGTTTTTTTCTCTTAATTCTGTTATTTTTTTGTCAATATTTTTTATATTTTCCTTAACATCTCAGATAATGCTGTCTCTTGAAGCTTTTATGTCTTTTTTTATCTTTTTTCTTCTTGTTTCTTTTACTTTATTTGATTTGTTTATGGAAGTTTGGTTTGTGCTTGATAAGAAATTTCTTTGTTGCATATCTTGTTATGTGTTAATGTTAAGCTTCTTTATTTGGTCTATAATTTCATTTATTATTTGAATTGGTTTTCTTGCAGTATTCTTCTCTTGCTACATCTTGATGTCTTTTCTTTGTTATTAAAGCTTGCATCTTTTCTATGCTGTTTAGTTTCTCTATTCTTTCCATTTTTCTTTCTTCCTTAAATATTTCTTCTTTGTTCATATTTGTAATATATTCGACTAATTTTGGGTTCTGATTCATCAATCTAAGTCTTTGTACCCATTCATTTATTATATCTTCTTCGAGCCAGCTTAATTCTGCTAGGCTCAAGGCCTTAAGAATTTGTCTATAAAGTAGTATATTGCTTAGTATAATATGGTTTGGATTGTTTATTACTAAGTCCTTTGCTATATGCTTTACATTGCTTGGTTCTCTTGTAGGCATTGTTAAAATTTGGTCTAACAATTCAGAATTTAAATATCTTTGATTTTTATCACCTGCTCTCTTAATGTAATACATAATGTTTGTGTTGATAGTCCAATCTATTTGTTTGTTGTATTTCTGTCTTGTATATTTTTTTTCTTGATTTGTTCACATGCAGCTTGTATCATGCTACTATCAACTACTATCTATCTATCTATTTTCTAATTAGGAATATAACTTTGTTGTTTGTTGTTATTGTTTAGTCAGTCACATGTTCTCTTTCTGTTTTTTGGGATCAAACATGATTTTTCAAACTTTCGAATTTTATACTAAAAAGAAAGAAAATTTTTCTAAAGGCAAGTTTAGTCTGTTAGAGATACCTCTTCTGTTGTTATACTTCTATTATTGTTTATGTATTTTTGAACATAAACTCTTTTTTCTTAAGGGCCCAAGGACTGTTTTCTATCCTGTTTTGGTTGTATTTTGTGTTTTTTGTTTCTGCTCTACTTGGAATTAGAGATTAGCAAAAAGAGTTGAATAGTATAGATATTGATTTATAATAAAATATTATAAATATTAAATCAATTTTAATATTATATTATTATTATTATTTTTTTATAGTTAAAATCTCTGTCTTAGAGATGTGACATTTTTATTTAAGTATTATAAAACATGGCATGCTTTCAGAGGCTACTTATACATTGGAAGTTACAACTAGTCATATGTGCACTTTTGGTGCCTAATTTAAGTGGTCTGCTTACATATTGCTATATATGTTCTATACTAGTTGCTATACCTGTAAGCCAACTAGAAGTTTTGCCTATTTAAACTCTCTGCATATGCAATCCTTCTTATATTATGAAAACATCTCAAGACTACACTTATTCAAGTTCCTGATGCTAGTCATTACTCTTAGAACTACTTTATTTTTAACAAGAAACTTATTAAAGCTTTTATGTTCTACATATATAGATCTAGTTTTATGCAATATGCTATAGTTATCTAACACTTGCAGTTATAAAGTTTATTTGTTTAACTACTATGTTATACTATTTCTACTTTTGTAAAGATTACTAGAACTCTAGTACCTATCTTCTTGACATCTTTTTCATTATCTTCTACTAGTTGCAACTTAGAACTGTCAGTCTCATTCTAGACTACCAATTCAGATGGCCTGGTTTAGTATACTTTTGTATTCTTTTTCTTCAGTAAATCTGATAGCCTGGTTGGTTATATGCTCTTTTATATATATTTGATGTTTGGTTTTAATTTTCAGTTCCTATGAAGATGTTTTGTAAGCTTCAACCAGTTTCATGATACTGTTAAAAGTTCATGCTATCTCTTTACTTAAAAATTTTCAAATGGGTTTCTGTCATCTTAGTTTCTTAGTTTTTTATACCTAATAGTCTTATCATAGATTTGTACTAAAGTTTTATGTAATACTAGTTATACATTTCTCTATATATGTATACTGTTATACTTTATATAAATGTCCTGAACTCCCAATATCAGTAGGACCCAACTTGGTATACCTGAGTTATAGCTGCATGAGACCAACTGATCGATAGAAAACAGTTACTATAACACAGATATAATTTCCAAATTTTGGCATAAATAGAATTTGAACCTTAGACTTGCTACTTGGAAGATTACAACCCAACTACTATACTAGAATCACTATTCTCTTTTAATATTATATTATTTAATATTAAATATTATATTATAACTAATTTTATTAATTATATAATCAATAAAAATAAAGAACTTTTTAGAAACTTTTTTTGTAGATTATTTTTACAAATTTTTGCTAAAAACATTTAATTTTTTTTAATAATTTACTAAGTAACTCTTACTTATGCTCTTAAATAAAGTTATTCAGCTTACTTTTTTATTCTAGCTAGTTAGGTTTTAAGTTTAAATATTTTCTGATTATTAAGAAAAATTCCAAAAAACAAATTTTTAGAATTTGTTTTTTTAAAAAATTTTACTAATTAAATATATTTTGATATCTATTAAAAAAATATTTAGTACTTCAAGATAATCATTTTGATATATATTTTATTAAAAACAGATTAAAACTATACAAAAAGGCAAACCTAAAACTTGTCTTTACAGATTTTTTTATTAGCAATTTTAGAAAATTTTATTAAGTTGATTTAAAAAATTTACTTTTCTGATATTTATTAAAATTTTTTAAACATTTAGCTTGTTTCTTCATTAGTTTTACATTTTCTAAAATTCTCTTAAATAATTCAAAAGCTTTTATAATTAAAAAACTTTTCCAAAAACTAATAAAAATAAAATAACCTTTAGAGTTAATAGTATAGCAGTTATGCTCTAAGGTCACAAATTACAAAACTGCCAGTTCAAATCCTAGTGATAACAATTGTAGAGATGCATTTCTAAAATAAAGAACTGCAATATTATGAAACTAAAAACCTGAAATGTTCAAAAATAAACTTATTTTCCAGAAATAACAAGTGATCTATAATTAAGAAGCCACATAGTAACAAACATAAGTTAGAGCCTAATTTGAAATAACTGAAGTTATAAAATATAATGTGAGACCAAAAGTCTGACAATAAAAGATACTACATGAACTCATAGCAACAGCTGATTCTTAACAAAGTCTTTTGATCCTAGCAAAGGTTGGTATGATAGATTATTTCTGAAAAGTTTAAAAATATAAACCAAATAAAAAAAGATTTAGTAATCTTAAATATTAAGAACATTAGTTAAAAAAAAATATAAAATATAAAAAAAGATCTTAGCAAAATTGTAAAAGAAAAATATATATATATATATAAAAATAAAAATAAAATAGTTTGTACTATTTTAAACTTATAATTATAATCTAGTTACTTCATATTATTCAATATGCCTACTTTTAGTACTATAATATTTGATATCTAAGATCTCAATTACTTTTTCAAAAATTATATTAAATCCTATAGTATTGCAATTTATGAAAAAAAACTAAAAAATGTTAGAGCTATTTCTAACAATTACAAGCCTACTAAATATGTTACTATGAAATTAAGAATTCATTTAGCTACATATTTTTTTTCAGTTTCTCTAACAACTACAACTATTAAGTATATATATAAATTATTTCATATCTAATTTATCTTAGTAAACAACAAAACATATAAAATTACCAATACAATTAAACTAACAACAACTAACTTACAAACCAAAAAACTTTAACAAAAACTTCATAAATCTACATTTAGCATTTTATCATTTTTTTTATTAACTACTCATATATATACCTATTCCAAATATCAAATTTTAATCAACTGCAAAATTACCAACAACAATCATAAATTGCAAAATAAAGCTATGTTTTACAAAAATGATGCATACTATAACAACTGTTTTGTTAAAATTTATAAACAAACTAATTTAATCAATTAATCCAAATCTCAACCTACCAATAATTCTAAATAAGATTTTTTTTTACAACACAAGCTTCTAGTTTAACAATCTACTTAACTTTTAAATAATCATTACTTAAATAACTCTCTTATTTCTGAGTTTACATTTCTTTTATTAACTTTTGTAAAAACAATTAATATTAATAATAATATGAATATTGATAACTTCAACCTACTAAATAACAGCAATCCCAATATACCAACTAATAATTTATAACAATAACAACTTTTATGTCAAGCTTTATCATTATAACAAAAAACAACAGTTTAACCAAAAATTATCTTAACAACCTTAACTATCTTAGTCTTATAGCCAAGTAACAAGATTTAAGTTCAATTTATTATAAGATTTTATAGCAAACTTGTTAGTTACAGATAAAATACAAAATTATATAAAACTGTAAACAAAGTTATTTTGTAAACTTTTCAACTTTCTTAAAGAATATTTTTATAATTTTTATCTTAATAAAATTATCAAAGAAGTATTTAATACTCAATATACATTTAAAGCAAGCTTCTATTTATTAATTAGACAAATAGCTAGTGTTAGACCACAATTTCTTTTGAACCTATTCAATAACATAATGCAAATAATAACAAATCTGTTACAATTCTATTTAATATTCTCAAAAAAATACTCAAAAAACTTATTTTCATATTTATAATAGTCTTTTTTATCAAACTTAATTATTTATTAATATTTGCCTTATTTGTGACTATTTCATATATCCAATCTATAATTATTTACAATTTTGTATTAATCTTGCCTGACTTCATTTATATCTTTCTGATATTATCAACCAATTAACTATATCAAATTTAAAAAAAATATCAAATTTAGATCCAAAAGGTTTAACATTATATCTGAGGTTATTAAAGTTAATAAACAATATCAATTTCATTTTATTAAAATAAACAACTGATTTAATATTAAACTTAACTTCAATCTTTTAAAACTCTATATCTTAAA
Source organism: Cetraspora pellucida (assembly GCA_910591915.1). NCBI lineage: Eukaryota > Fungi > Glomeromycota > Glomeromycetes > Diversisporales > Gigasporaceae > Cetraspora > Cetraspora pellucida. Next base: position 11,394 of record CAJVQA010005964.1, read on the forward strand.
AAATACAATATACCATCTTTAAAAAATTTATTCAACTATTTTAATAAATAGTTTAAAAAAATCTTTCTTATATATAATTACCAATTTTTTAATATCATTAACAAATTAAAATTTTAAATTATCTTAAATATGAATTCAGTCAATGTTTTATATCTTATCTCAAAAAGCTTTTACCTACTACTGTTAAGTTTAAAAACCAACTAGGTTTATGAAAAATGTAATGAAACTTTTAGACTGTAAAGGTTTTGTTATTTAAAGTACTTTTATATATAATTTTGCTAATAAAAATACTTAAATTTTATTAAAAAAATCTTGTTAAGTTTAAATAATTTTTAAAAGTATATTAATTTAAAAATAAAAGTATATTAAAAATAGAAGTTTAGTTTACTTATAAGGCTTACTAATCTATTTAGAAGATTCTGATATATAATTAATAATAAATAAAAATAAAAAATAAATATAAATCATTAAAAATTAAAGTTAATTATTAATACATATATTAATCACATCATTGATAAGCAAAATTACACTATAAGATAAAATAAATGAGTTATAATAATGCTTATTTTCTATGTTATATTTTTTTAACTATCTCAGATGAAGCATTATAGAGCATGTATAGCACTTTTTATTATTAAATACAACTACTGAATTATTATTTATATATTAGGAGTTTTAAACTAAATATTTATAGAATTTTTTATAGACTAGTTTGATTAAAATTTTTGTTTAAAGCAAACTAATCTCTTTAGAGATTCTGTTTTTTGCTATAGTAGCAATTGTTATTTTTAGATATTGTATTTTACTTTATTTATATGCTGCATAATAGCATCAGATTTTATATATAACACATGTAACTACAGAATTATGCTATATATTTTAGTATTTTCATGGATCTCTTTTAAGAAGATTTTATTTATCAAGTCTAGATCGATTACTGTTTGGCCAATTTTTAAAAATTTGTAGGCTTCTGTTCAGATCATTTTGCTGATTCTATATTTTACTGCTAAGTGTTCAATAGTTTGTATATTGTCTAAGCACTATGAGCATTTATCTAAGTCTGTTAGCATAAAGTGACAAAGCCTATATCTTAAAGGTAAGACTCTATAGAAGAGGTGCCAGAGTATGTTCTTCTTTTTATTTAAAATTGCTTTTTGAAGAATTCAATTGCAAACTTGAGGCTGTGTTGTAGTATTAGTTTAACTCATTTGTTTAGTTTCATGTCTTCTTAAAAGTTCAACTATAAGTTTAACTATTATTTCTAATATTTTTTTTTATTAATTTCTAGGTCTATAGGATTTCAAAACCAGTCTAAATCTGAAAAAAACTTTTTTTTAACTTTTTTTCATGTAGGCAAATAGGTTTTTCATTCTATAAACCAGGCTTTTAATCTAATAAGCTGTGTAAAAAGAGTTTCTTTTGCTATAATATTTCTTTTTTGGCTAAGTAGAAGAGATATTTGTTTTTTTTCTATTTTAGTTTATAATAAGTCACTTAAGATCAGTTTAGTTCAGACTAAAATTAGTCTGGCTTCTAGCATGTTGCCAATTATTAGTGCTTGTAGTTTTTTTAGTTTATAAAACTGTTAAAAAGTAAAATATTTTGATAGCATTTTTGAGTTGTCTTTAATTTAAAATATGATAAATCTGTTGATTTCTGCTATCTGTTTTTTGTTTGATAACATTAAATAAGTAACATACCAAAACTTAAAGAGTAGCAATGAGTTTGCTAACATTATTTTTTCTTTTAGCAATAGATTTTTACTAGCCATTTTATCCAAATTTCTTTTAAGTTTGTTTGTTACTTTTTGGCATAAGTTTTTTTAGATGTGCCTTCTGATGTAATGCTATAACCTAGTACTTTAACATACTCTTGCTTTTTTAGTTTTTAGAATTGTGGTTCTTCTAGAAGTTCTATGCTTCTTGCTAGATTAGTAAGTAATATTAGGTTTGTTTTAAGCTTATTGATTTTTGCATTAGAGGTTTTTTTGTATTTGTTAAATAGATTTAGAATTGTTGTTCAGTCTGTAAGTGAGCTAATGCCAACTGTTAAGTCATCTGTATATGCTGCATATTTGAAAGACTGGTTGTTAATTTTGATTTCTGTTATTTTGTTGTCTATTAAATTTAGTAATAGCTCAAATACAAAAATATATAGCAGAAGTAAAAGAAAATATTTTTGTTTGACTTCTTTTTCTACTCTAACGAGGCTTAAGATGTTTTCTAAATCCAAGATGTAAGCTTTTTGTTAAGTAAATAGGTTCTTTATCAGCTTTCTGAACTTTTTGTTAAAATTCTATTTTTTAGTACTATTTGTAAAAATTTATGACTTATTTTGTCAAAAGCTTTTTGTTAGTTTACAAAAAGCATCCAGTGTTCTTTAAACTCATCATTTTGGTTTCTTAAAGTTGTAAAAATGTCTATTGCTAAGTTTGTAATCAATCTTTTTATAATAAAGCCTTGTTGATGCTAAGGTACTACATTTTACAAATTCTGTTCAGCCTAATTGTATAATTTTTATAAAAAATTTTGTATCATATTTCACTAAGAATATTGGTCTCTAATTATTTATATTATGCAGCTCTTCTAATTTTTTTGATATTAGTATAATTAGATTTTTATACTATAATAAAGATATTGTTCTTATGTTTAACATTTAATTAAAAATCAGTTCTAGTACTAATGTAATTTGTTTTTTTGTAAGCTTATAAAACTTATAGATGAAACTGTTCAGTTCTAAAGATTTATTATTTGGTAATAATCTGATAACTGTTGAGATTTCTTCTTAAATAATGTAATAAGTCAGCTTGTTGTTCATATGGCCTAAGACTTGCAAAAGCTCTTTTGTAATTATTCTGCTATTTTATTATTAATGTTTTTCTTGCTATAAATTATAATATATTATTTCTTAATATAATTAAAAATTTTCTTGTTATTGTGTTATTTTTAAGTTAAAGGTATCTGTATTTCTATTATTGCTAAATGTGAGTTTTTATTTTTAAAGTATGAATAAAAGTATTTGGTTGATTTTTCTTTCAGTTCTATTTAGTTTGTTTTTGATCAACATTGCTATCTGTTTGTCAACTCTTCTAGTTCTGTTCAAATTTGTAAATATAGTATATCTAGTATTAAGAAAAGGTGTATCTAATTAGAAGTCTTCACTAGTATTTCTTTTATTCAACTGATTTTTTTATTTAGTCTTTCTATTTTGTCTTCTAGAGCTTTAGATTTTTTAAAAGCCTTTATAATTAATTTGATATAGATTTTATGCATATTCTAGTTTGTTACAGAGATAGCATCTTTGATTTCTTCTAGTACTTCTTTCTTTAGCAAGCTGTTCTTAAAGAAGTTTAGATTAAATCTTCAAATAGCAGAATGTTTAGTATCCTGTTTTAGACTTAAAGTGCATTCAACCAAAAGATAGTCTAAGTTGCCAAATATTGTTTTTGTTTCTGATTTGAAATGGCTATAATTTTCATCTATAAATATATAATCTAACCAAATAGCAATTATTTGATCATTATGTGTTTTTTGATAAAAAGTAAAAAAGAGTTTTTGTAGAAAAAAAGAGGCTAAGTCAATGTAGTCCTTTGTAATTTTTTTTAACAAGTGTCTTAAGTGATCATTCTGAGCAGTTGCTTAACTATTTTTATTTATTTCTGAATTTAAGTTTGTGTTTAGATCTTCTGCTATAATGTTAATCATATTTTGTTTTTTATTTATATTTTATTTGTTAAAGAATACAGCTCAGTCTAGTGCATTTGATGATATATATATGTTAACTATATATAAGAAAACTTTTTTAAAAATAAAACAAATAAAGATGTTCTGTCTTTATGAAATCTTTTAATATTCTAGAACATTATCTTCTTGTTTTCTGTTAGTATTGCTGTTCTGTCTATTCAAATTTAGTTAAAAGACTATTAGTCTTTAAGAATTGCTATGTTGTAGTATTGAAAATATTTGTTTTTAGTAGAAGAATAATATCTACTTTGCAGAAAATTTTAATTTTTTTAAATATATTTACAATATAATTAATATATAGTAAAAATATAATTAAAATA